>BPLR01016455.1:0-70985 GCA_021605095.1 Caerostris extrusa
CATTTCCCCTCCCTTTCATTTTTTTATTTTCTTTTTCTTTTTCTTTCTTTTTCTTTTTTTTTTTTTTACTTCCATAAAGTCTCTTCTGAAAGAAATTTGCTTTTGTAAGATGGAAAGAAAGAGGAACAGAATAGCAAAGTAAAAAAAATAATAATAAATAAATAAAGTAAATGTCAACCGCTAAGTAAAATTTACGACCTTTCACCAATTTCGGCAGGGTGGCTTAAATTTTCGGGTCGAGACAGTTTACAGGGCAAACTTTTTTTCTTAAGAAGAAGCCAGCGAGACGATTTAGGATTATTATTATTTTATTATTTGGCTTCATCAAGAGCTGCAAAAGTCGGTAGGCTTGGCTCCTACGTATCCCATAAACGTCTTCGCGTACAACCGAACATTTTGTTCTTCTTTTTTCGTTCCATTCTTTTCAAAATTTTTATTGTCTCTCCCTTTTTTACTGCACACCCGTTCTTAAAGCAACGTGACCCCGGAGAATGGAATAATCCATTTATCTGTGAAACTCAAGAATATAACTTGAAATGACTACCACTATTATTATTTTTTTTTTTTTTCTTCCTTCCACTCCTGCGAGTCTTTTAAGGGGATTAGTGCTCAAGTTATATTTGCTCGTGGAACAAGAGTATGATTTTCTGGTCTAATCCCGCGCGAAGATTATACCATTGCGGAGTTGCCCCTCATAGAGTGATGTTAATAAAATTCAACTTAACACCTTGTTAATTCTTGGGAAGTGATTTATAGAAAAGGATGCCGTGACCTATTTTTTTTTTTGTTTTTTTGTTTTTTTTAGGAAGGATTTTAGTAAAAATTTTATTTTTGAAGGTGGAGTTTGTCTTCTTTTTATACCACATGCAATTTTTTAAAGGGGGAAAAAAAATAAGTATTTATAGTTTAAACTTATTTCTTGGTTTCCCAATCGAGATATCGTTTCACAGTATTTATTTCATTGAGAGAAATATATATATTTAATACAAGAGTACCAATTCAGCACATAGCTCGTGAACTATAAACTTAATCTTGTAGGTGAATTTTTAGGACCTGCCCCATGATAGAGATAACTGATAATCAGCATAAAGTCTTATATACAGTCACATTAATGTGGGTTTGTCAAAAGCCAGAATATACACTCTTGTACATTCTGGCTTTAAGTGGAGTGTGGAATGTGGTATTAAGTGGAATTCTTTATATACACTCCACTATAATGTGCTGCCACCTGCCTTTTGTGATGGGTTATTTCACGTTGACGTCGAAAGTAGGTGGGGTCACTTTAATGTGACTGAACTGTGTATAAGTATTCCTATTTGCTTATTAAATTCAACTATAAATGTCATCAATACTCTGTTTGTATTATACTTTTTAGGTTAGCAATTGGTGTTTTGACTTCTTGGCTTTGCTTCAATTGTTAACGTCTTATCAAACTGTTAACTGTTACGGTTCAAAAGCACCTTGCTTTATTTAATCATCAGAAAGTTGTTTTCTCTCTCTATATCTCTCTTGTCTCTCTCTCTCTATATATAATTACATTGGTATACACGCCACTAGGGGAGTCAAACCACTTCTTTTCGCTTATTCTTTTCTTGTTAAGCCATCATCAGATTTGTGCGATGATGGTGAGAGTTCGCCATTTTCCATTCGTTGAAGTTTGAACTCGGAAAAAAACAAGCTCAATTATCTCACATTATGAGCGAGTTGTCGATTATCATTTAGCTTCGTTCTGATTGAAAGTTAACAAAAGTTGGGAATCTGGTTCCACTACGAGAATGCGTTTAAACTGAATTACTATTGTTTTAAAGCTACTTGAATTATACTTAATGCAAAATGAAAATCTTGTGAAAAAAATGAAATTTTAATTTCATACTTGATAGTTTTAGCTCTTTTAACAGAAATAATTCATATTCAGTTTTTTTTTTATTTCATAAAAAAGTCCATTAATCTATTTGTCATTCAAGCATTAATAATAATCAATACATTTTTATTTGTTAGTGTTTTGAGAAATAAAATAGCAGTGCTAATTACTTCAACTACCTATATATATATAAATTCCAATAATAAAAAAACTATAACATGTAATACGCCTGCCCTTAGTGAGAGTGATATATTCATTGTTTTCTTCAAAATGAGCATGTTGATAATAATAATAATAAATCTATTAATTTACACTGAAAGGTTTTTCCAGTCTCTTGGTCAAAACCATTCCTCCATTAGGAAAAAAATATGAATAAATATGAATTTTCAAACTAGAAACCAACGTCATCTGTTGGCCAAAAGCGCCCATTTAATCCCACGCATATTATTAAAAATAGTCTTGAAGATGAAACGATAGGGGAAATGACAATAGAAAAAAATTTATCTAAAAACTCAATAGTTTGCCTGGTCCCGCTCGGTTTTTTTTTTTTTTTTTTTTTTTTTTAATATTATATAAGATGAAAACGAGTATTTCGAAAGAATGGCCCCTCGTGAGAAATTATCTCCTTCAAATCTTTCACAATGTAGCAAACACTAGAAATGCAGATACATTTTATCCGACATTCTAATTAGAAATACAAGATAATCCATTAAGATAAAATTTAAAAAAGCAGTTATACCAAAATAATGTAGTGCATTTTTAAAAGCTCAATCTAATAAACTATTCAAAGAGCACATTAGGTTTCACATCTCGTATGATTCCATTTATAAGTCGACGAAGAAGAAAAAAAAAAAAAAAGGAGCTGTTTTTGTGACTTTGTATAACACATAAAAAAAAAGGAGGGAGGAAAAAAAAAAAAAAGGGCAGAACTTGAACATTATGGTTCTTCGATGACCTCAGAGCCCCATGTCCCAGCCAGTAGTTGTCACCCTCGATCCGCAGCCACCCAGAAGTCTGAATTGCAGACGATGTTCGAAGCCTTCCCCTCCCCCCCACCACCCTTCCGAAGGTGAGACAGCAGGGAAGTGATATTTACCTTTTTTATGGTTCAATGCAAAAGGCAGAAGACACTCCTCGGACATCTTTCGAGACATTTCATGGCTTTTTACGAGATTTAGGTTTCCTCGAACATGCATCCGCACCCCCTCCCCCCCCACCCCCCTTCCTTCAAGAACAGCCCCACTGGCCAGATTAAGGTTGCATTCATTTCTTAATCTGATTGAAGAGTGGAATTTGGTATGTCTCTTCAAGGTCTCGATAACAGTACACCTGCTTATCTAAGTTATACGATTCGAATGGAACTCACATTTTTATAAGAGGACAATTTGTATGAAAATTTAAAATATGGAAATCGGGTAGGTTATTTTTCAACCAAAATTTTTTTAAGTTATGGACATGGCGGGAAAAACACCTCACAGTTTGAAAGTTGTCTAAAAAAAAAATTTGTATTAATAAAATTTTAAAATTTATTCTTGAATTTTATTTTATTTCTATTCTCGTTAAATGAAGATATATCAAAAATCAAAACCATTATTCATGGACAAAGATTAAAAAATGTGATTACTTTAAAAAAAAATTGCAGTATTATGTGCAAATAACATAAAAAGTTACCAAAATAATTCACATAATACCAGTAATTACGATGTTAAATTATTATTTATTAAATTATATTATACATTTAAAATCCTGTTTGTTTCAAATATTTTGGTTGTATCATTCAAATATAGGTATAAGTTATTTTATCTTGATGATCTATTAGAAATATTAACCCCTTTAGCTGGTAAAAGCTAAATAAATTAATATTTATTAATTATATTAATATTTAATACTTACTTATTAATATTATTATTTCATTTTATAATAGTCCAAGCTATTTTGTTAGCGGCCTTATGGCCAATTGGCTAGACTCTGATCTTTGGTACCGCAGGCTTCTGGTTTGAATCCTGTGGCTAATCATTTAAACTTGATCATCCTAATAATAATAAAAAAATTTAAAAAAGCTATTATAAAATGTTTGCACAAGCAATTTGAGTGATATTACTTAAAAGCCTATGGTCAGTAAAGCTTTAGGGGAAAACAATTGGAATATATTTATAGATCAAACTACATTTTATAGATTTCTAGGCAAATAATATCTAAAATGAATGCAACGAAATAACCGAATTTTAATTCTATCTAGAAAATAAAAACGAAAGGACAATGTTGTTTTCCCCATTGACTAAATTGAGCGAAGAACTTGCATTCAATTTTGTTTGCGGGAAACGTATAGAATGTTGCAGAAGGCATTCGGTGAGCATTCCTATATCGGAAAGGAATGTTTACAAATGGTATAAACAGACCAAAGAAGGCAAAAACGCGTTGAAGACGAAGAGCTCTGGTCGACCACCAACCTCAACCGACGAAGCTCACGTCCAAAAATTAAAGATTTGTGATTGCAAACCGTCGATTTACAATTAGAGTCTCGCTGATGATGTTGGAATTTCAAAAGATTGGTCAATTCCATTTTAAAAGATCTTTGGGCCTCAAACGCGTCAAATCTCGATGGGTACCGAAAACACTGAATGCACCAGCTCACACTGCATTGATTCTTCGTAACTTTTCGCCTAAAATAAAACCTCTATTGTTTCACAACCCCGTATTCACACCATGCGACTTCTGGTTCTTTCATTAAACTCAAAAGAACACTCCGGGGACACCGTTTTGAGTCGACTGAAGAGACATTTCAAAATCACCGGAATCTCACAAAGCATCTCACAAAGCTAAGCGTAACTCAAGCACTAATGAATGTTTTGACGTCAAATTCCACACAGATGTCAAGAACAGTGCCAACAACCTAAAAAAAGAAAAAAAAATTTGAATACCATATGCCCGGGAAATTTAAATTGAAAACTGGTCTTACTTTTTGACACAATACTACATGTATCAGCTCTTAAAATCTTCAAAGGTTATATTTTATGAATGAATTGTGTATTTTTTAATTTGCTATGGTACGATCAAAGAGTGTCCAATCGACATCCACACTTTCAATCCCTTAGCATTTGTCATTCATACTTTGCAAAACCTCCCATATTTCATGAAGCGGCGATGCCCGCGCCACCTTGCGCAACTGGCTGACAGATGTCCTAAACGATCGCCAAAAACGCAGCCATTAATTAAGATACGTATTAAACTTTATGAGCACGCGCGACCGGGCATTAAAACGTCACAGGACGAGGTCGTAAAATTCGGCCAAATTTTCACCCAAATGACGGCTCTTGGCGATCTAATTAACGAGGACGTTTAATGACTGACAGCCTTTTAGAGGAGACCGGCGGATTTATGGGCGAACATTCCCGTTTTAATACGGCGCCTATTAAAACAGCAACACGACGCCTGTTGGCGAGACTCGGGCATCTATCTGCCTTCGTTTTTCACTCGCAACAATTTTAGAAACGAGTTAATCAGTCGAATAAAAGATGGGCCTGTTGAAAATCTGAAGGGGGAAACTTCAAATGGCGGGCCGGTTTTCGGATAATGAATGAAGTGCGAGTCTGCGAAAAGTAATGGGATTTTATTTAGAACGGGGGTGACAGTTAGTGCAGTAAAATGTTTGTAATCTAATTGTGTATACAGTGGGAACTCGCTTTGTATTTTTTTTTTTTACACTGAAATGCGTTTTACTTTTTTACACTCAATTTGTTTTCGTGATCTCCACTTGACATTATTTTAGTACCCAGTCGCATAGATTCACAGAATATTATGCATATGCTAATGGCATTGTAAATAAGCTAATTTGGTGTTTTCAGTGGAATTGTAGCTTTTAGCGTCACTCTAGCGGTATGCAAAATTTTTTATGGTAATTGTAAAGAAAAATCTTAACAAATATAAGGAAATAAAAGCCGGGGCAGTAGGATTAACGGAATGTTGGTTTGATTCAAACCACAGGTTGCTGAAAACGTGACTCGAAACCTAAAACTTCGTTGTCTATGTCGAGAACGATAAATCTAAAGATCGGAAAAAGTAATTACTTCCCATCTAGGGATGAGAGAATCGGATGTGAAATCATAGGAATGTTACTACAAAAATAAACTAAAATTTTAAAAAAAGATAATCGACTAGACCGATATGCAGATTACCCATAAAATTTAGAATTGAATGTAAGAACAAAACGCATAACGGCAATATTAAAAAATTAAAAAAATATGTAGAATTGCAAAAGAATTTATAAAAAAGGACACGAAAGGAAATAAAATATACATACTTTAGTTTATATATATGAACACTATAGAATTACAATTGATATTATAAAAAGCACATGAAAGAATTAAAACAAAAAATTATGTATAAAAAAGACCCGAGAAAGAAATTAAAAAAAAAAACCTAATAAGAATAGACCGGGAAAGAAATTTTAAAAATAAATAAGTCAATAAGAAATGATGCAAGTGATCAAGGATACGAAAATCCCATTACCCAAAGTAATACCCATAATTTTATGGGTAAAAATCCCTGATATAAGATAAATAGACATTACAGTTATGATTCTTTGAAAGGAATTCGTTTTCATATATGCGAATAATTCGTGGTTTTCCAATTTATTATATCCAAATTCAAAACACGACAAGTGAAGCCGAACTCCTGAAACCGCATCCAGACAAGAGAGTACTTCTCTCCGAATGTTCTAGTCTGACCACGAGAAACAAGTCATGTTATCTCTTGTTATGACTGGGAGAACGATGAAAAACAGCGTTCTCGAGAAATCTCTTTGGTATGTAGTAAAAACTTATTCGAGTTGTAGCGATAGTTGACCCACTCTGAGGGTTCTGTCTCCAGACAAATCGATTTATAATTGGTTCGTGACCCACTTGTCAACCCACTTGTATCACTCTCTAGTCTGGACACGGCTTAACAGGGAATGGGCACGAAGAACCTGTAAAATGGAAATGGAAATTTCCACCCTGGAAGGCTTGGGGATATTTGAAGAGAGTTTGAATCCCAGAATGTCATCTTTAGGTTATTCGTTCAAAATTGGTGACTAATATGGTGCCGTGTAGAAGATTCATATGAGGCATCCTGAGTAATGTTGAATCTTTCACATTGTGGTTAAAGACTTGCTGAGCAGATATAGGAAAATACAACGTCCATTATTTGGCAGGAAAAATAAGAGCCCCATATATTTGATAATGCTACCAAATTAGCAAGTAAAGTTTGCACAAGCGCATGCTTTATTTCCTAATCACTTAATCTTCTTCCATTTAGCAGACGCGGAAACACATGAAACGCTGTTTCAGCTCCTGCCAAAGAAAAGCGGGTTTCCGCCTTGAAATATCTCTCGTTATTTCTCCTCTCCTAAATCCTTCCCCTCGCGGAGCAAGATGAATTGGAGACAGAAAAGGACAAACCGTTTAAGGTATTATTAATCAGAGAGAGAGAGGGAACAACGCCTTTATTCAAAGAAATGAGAAAGTTTACTACCTTCCTCTGTGTCTCTGCTCCAAGAATGGGGAACCTCTCTTGTTTTTTTTTTTAACGGCGTTGCAGTTTTAGAAATACTACATGCTATACTTGTCCCCGGATTAATTAATTGTTTTCGTAATCCAAGTTTAAACAATGGGCATTGATTCGATTTCAACATTTGTACTTGTTGAAATAATGGCATTAATTTTTTTCCGCCAAGATTTTTGAATTTGTGAAGTTTCTTGACATTTACGGTACAAATTTTAATTTGCCGTCCTTTACATACCTTATTGATATGCAAATCGTGTAAATAGCACAGTAACAAGCATTGTAAGCACAATTGTTAATTTTGCTGGCTGCGTTGCTCAATGTTTCCTCCAAAATAAAATTGAGACCATTTTCAAAATAACAATAATCACAATGTAACAGTTCTATCTTTTCGTTCAAAAGACATTGTAAAATTCAGCAATTTCATTGTGAACAGGTGCAAATTTTTTTTTGTGTCATTTATCTGAAGACACAAACAACAGATTGCAGAACATTTAAGAACACTAATAATTATAAATCCTTATTCACCCAATAACCTATAATGGGTGACATTTGAAAAAACAGTGTGTGGCTTTGTGAAGAAGACGTAGAATCTGCAATGCTTTCGTTATTTAATGATTCTTCTATCTCAATTGCTTTCTTAATATAGTTAGATAGTAATAGACATAGAATCTGCAATGCTTTCGTTATTTAATGATTCTTCTATCTCAATTGCTTTCTTAATATAGTCAGATAGTAATAGACATAGAATCTGCAATGCTTTCGTTATTTAATGATTCTTCTATCTCAATTGATTTCTTAATATAGTCAGATAGTAATAGAAGAAAAGAATCTGCAATGCTTTCGTTATTTAATGATTCTTCAATCTCATTTGCTGTCGTAATATAGTCAGATAGTAATCGACATAGAATCTGCAAAGCTTACAAAATTTAATTATTCTTCAATATCATCGGAATTTTTTATTAAGTTCTAGAAGAACATTTAAATTTATAGAAGAAAATTAAGTTCGATTAATCTCATTGTTAAAAGCATATGATAGTTATGATTACTACTATAAAGTCACAAAAAGTATTTTTTTTTTTTCCCGTGGACTTATAAATGGAATCATATGAGATGTGAAACCTAATGCGCTCTTTGAATAACTTATTAGATTTAGCTTTTAAAATGCACTACATTATTTTGACAACTGCTTTTAAATTTTATCTTAATGGATTATCTTGTATTTTAATTAGATTGTTGGATAAAATGTATCTGCATTTCTAATATTTGCTACATTGGGAAAGAAAATAATTTCATAAAGGGCCATTCTTCGGAAATACATTCGTTTTCATCTTATATAATGTTTAAAAAAAAATTTTTTTTAAAAATTAAAACATTTCATCTCATATAATGTTTAAAAAAAAAAAATTCCGAGAGTGAGAATCCCTTATTTCCCCCAAAGAAAATATATAATATTGAGCGATGATTGAATTAATTTTCATAAGCCTATCTGATCATTTGACGCTATTGAAAAATTTTAACAATAATGTATTTACATAATGAAAGGCCCACAAATCAAAAATGCAGAGCAATTGGTTTACTATTGGCAAATTATTTGGGCACCACCTTATGGAGTTAATTTAATATCTTGATTATAAATGTTTTAATCTTAGCAACACCTATATCATGCAAATTTATAAAACACACATTGAAATCACATTTTTTTTTTTGTGGTGTCCGGGAAGATTAATCCGTTTAAAATAATAACTTATACTTTTACTTACATAGTTAAAGTATAAGTTAGCGTTATATAACGTTATGGACGCCATATCAGAGCACAATAGAAAATTAGTCAACCAGTTAATATTTAATATGCTATAGATTAAAAGTCATATATATATATATATATATTTCGAGATCTTATGAATATGAATATCAAGAAATATCATTGATAATATGAATAAGAAATCATAAGTCACGAAATGTACTTTTTTTTAAAGCAAAATGAAATATAAAAAATTAAGCTGTTAAAAATTTTGGAGAACTATATTCAAGACAAGAAAATAATAAAATTTTAATACTAATTAAATAAACATACAATCTGAATGTTAATTTTAAAATGAAATCCCTTAAAGAATTTTATGTGGGAGTATACTTTGCTGGACGAGTACATATGGAAGTACACCTATTTTCAAGAACCCAAGAAATTATTGAAGCAGTTGGTTAAAATACTGCAATAATGGGAGTTCTGCACCTTTGGATTCCACTTGTTTATTTAGCGATTTTTTCCCTTGTGCTTTTCGCCAAGTTCTCTCCTAAACAAACAAAATGACCGCTGCGGTTTTGGTGATTTCATTTGGCGCTGAAAAGGGGCTTGGAGAAATCGAAACCCTAAAGAAGACAGAATGAAGCAATTTATGAAGAAGCAATTGTTCAAATACTACAAGAATCACAACCCAATTCAGATAGAAAAGTGATGATTCAGTTAACTTTTATAAACATAAATTAATCCGTATACTCTATTTTGAGTATATCTATGTGAAACAAGATCTGTATATATTTTGAAAGCCAGACCATTCAAAATGAACTGCAGAGCACGCGACTCGATATGGGTCAATCGTTTTATTTAGCAACGCATATTTTATGTCAGTTTTTAAGACGTATATAAATAAAAATCACTTGGTTAATCAGTGTTTATTTTATATAAAAGTTTTTGAAATGAAAGTTTCTCGTGTTGCGCGAGGTGATTCATCTATTTTAAATAACAACTTATTGATTTTATGTTTTATAGGTTTACCTTTTTTTTTTTTTGAGACACAACGAACCTCTATTTTATAATTTCACTTTTTTGGAGTCTCCACGGACCTCTAACCAGGACAACACCATGTTCACACATGATAATACTTATGCTTCAGAGAATCCTGAAAATTGCTTCTTAATTTTTAGTACTGTATAAAACATAAATCGTACGTATAAACACTAAAATAACAGTATCACTTCTGAAGGAAGGAAGTTAATTGAAAACTTTCTATTCGTGCTAAGCATATAAAATAAATAAATAAGAATAAAAATGGACGCGATATTAATAAACTCAATAAGGCGTCGACCAAATGAAGTAATTTCTGACACAAGCACTTGAGCGCATCGTTCAGATATCTATCAATATCCAATTAACGATCGCGGAGGGCACGCCGCCCAATTACCCGCCGACCCCTCGCATCGTTTGGAAAACGATTCTCGCTTGTGTGACGCAATCGCTTTCATTCGACGGAGAAAGTAATTCGTGGCATCTGTAACAAATTGCTGTGCTAAAAGAAGGATTGATTTTTTGTTCCAAGTATTTTCGTGTGCGATCCATCAACGCTAAACAGTGGAAAGAAAATGTTTTCATACGTTTGTTGACTTAAAAAATCTAATCAAATAAAAAATGAAATTCAAGAAAATGCACTCAAATAAATAAATAAATAAGGGAATGCAGTGTTATTCTATTACAGCTTCATTCAATTTTATAATTTAAGTAAAGACTTTTTACATAAATAAAACTGAATTATTCATCATTCTCTCGTTTTTTATTTTCTTCCTATATTTCCTATATTTTACCTATTCAGTTAATTGCTATTAAATATTATTCAAAGGCTTATAAAATTCAATGAATACGAAATAAAATTTTTGGATAATTCCTTAATACAAAATTATGCGAACTAAAATTTTTGTCATTTGAATCTAAAATAATTTTCTGAAACAAATAAATGCCTCTCTATATACCTCAAGAGCAAAACATTATGACCACCTGTCAATAACGAGTTGGCCCACCTTTGGCGCGCAACACAGCTTCAACCCGCCTTGGCATGGATTAATACCACCACTTAATACCAGTTAAATACCACTTCCACCTGATCACGTGCCTTCCACGTCATCCAGGCGAGTTCATTGCAAAAATGTGGGTGGTCATAATGTTTTGCTCTTGAGTGTAAATGTAGGAAGAAAAAAATATACAAATGCATGAATATCTCTATATAAATATGTGAAGAAAATTAACATTGAATATTTAAAAGAGAATAATTATATCTCGTAATATTTTTAAAAACCCGAAATTTAAAACAGCAAAAAAAAATTAAAATTTTATTTTGATTTTTGCATTTATCATGTAAATGCATGATAATTACTTTAATAATCGTTTATCATGTCATTATTGATACGTTTAATATCTTACTTGAATAATATTTTTTCAATACCTAAAATTTCCTTTTCTATTGTTCATTGACTTTGGTATTTTACCCGTATTATTATAAAATTTACAATGACACAATGCATAAAAAAAATGTCTTCGAGGTGATTTTATTCTACAACATTCATATTCAAGTTGTAAGTAACAGAAAATACTTTATCAATATTTGGCATCCGTAACTAAAAGTCTATGTTCATATGAATTTGATTTTTTTTTATTTATAAATTAAATTCATGTTGGCGAATGCAAATTAATTTAATTTATTTTGCTCTGTAATTTCGTTTAATTAATGAGGTATAAGGACAGATAGAAGGCATAAAAGAGTGATGTTTACAGTTATTACATTTAGTGATCTTCAAACTTCATCTCAATCGAGTTACTTTTACTATTTTCCCATTTTGTTACAAAAATTTAAACCATTTCTTGATTTAGTCCTTAAGAAAAGCGTTAAAAATTTCTTCCTATTTTTTTTAAGTTTTTTTAGTTCAATTCTCAAGTGAAAAAAAAAAAAAAAAAAACCATTAGAGTCATTACCATTAACTATTAGAAATTACGGATAGCGCATAAATAAACTCATTTCACAATCTTTATTTTCGAAAAAAATGAATAAATAAATAACACAGTCTTTCCTTATAACTCATTAAATTAGTTTCTTACAAAAACCAAGTTTCCTATGTAGATCCTGGATAAGCCACGAATATGCAACATCCAAAATTAAATACCAAAAATAATCTCTACAATACAACTACGTCTGTTACATCCAAATCTAAATGAGCAGTTAAGATCGCTCGCGACCCACTTGAAACTTCCGGAACACACGAGCGTAATTAAAAACTAATTTAAAGCCATCATTTCAAACGGTGACATGGACCCGAGATAAGCATCTTCCAAGAGAACACACCCTTGTGTCCAGCGAGATGGTCCGATGACAGGTCCACGTGCCCCGTCTGTCATCAGCTGTCACGGCAGATAAGGCATCTTCGAGGGAGAGCACATTCCAAAAATGATTTTCCAGAACGTCTGGTGTCATGCGAATCTCTCTTTCCACTTGTCCTCACGTTATTTGCGCGACAGTCGCACTGTCATCTTCCCTTCTGATGCGTGCAAGCAACAGTTGTTCTCTCTTCTGATCGAGATCTGCAGTTGATAAACGGAAATGACTGCTCGGGTTATTTTAATGCTGCATTTGTATTTAAAGGCAGTCCCTACATTAAGGGCGACGTCGACCTTGAATGATACATGTTCGTCTATAATTGTCCTGATGATGTTTGTAAAGAATGATTAATTTTAAAAGCATCAAAGAGGTATTAAAAAAGTACGGGCAACATTTGGAATCCTATCATAATAAACTATTTTATTTTTTTAAAACAGTTTTGGGTTTTAAATTCAAAATTATTTTATTACTTTTTTAATGTCTTCAATTCTTTAATTTGAATAATTCTAAAGAAAAAAAATGTTGGATACTTCAAGAAATGCAATAGGAAGACATACACTGAAATACATGGATTTTTTTTTTTAGTATCAAGTACAGATTAATCATTACATTATTAATACTCTGTTTGGGTAGTTCATTAGTTTAATTCCGGAAACAATCAAACTTAAAAGTGATCGCTAAATTAATGATACACGAAAAATTTCAGTCTCTGAAGTGATTAAAAATTGTTCTAAAAGTAATGGTAATACTTTTAATAGAGAAATATTTAGAGGAGTTAAAAGAAACTTTAAAAATTGTATGAAATTTTTGGAATGTAAATTTAAACGGTTTTAATTTTTCATCTTTTGAAACCAGAATTTCTTTATTGCCTTCAATTTTTCTCACAACCCTACTACACCCTATCAGTTAGAAAGGTGAGGAGAAAACTTCGGTGGGCCTCGTGCATACCATGAACAGCCATGATGGGCGAGAACAATGGTTTCTGGGAGAAAAATTTTTTTACACACGTTACAATATTAGAGAAACACGAACTGCTCCGGCATTTGTATGGTGAATATCACAAAAATCCGGGAAAATTCCCACCACAATTGACAATCTATACGAGACATATCGTAACAACCGACATCGAGTTTCCTCGTTTTTGAAAGCAGGGACTACAACCAAGAACCTAATAGAAGGGGGGTGATTTAATCTTTTGAACTTATTTTTAAAAAGCTTGTTTTTTAAGTAGTGCGAAAGAATAATTTCAATTATAAAAATTTTACGAGAAAAGAAATGTTAAGTCCATATTTCTCAACACTAAAAACAATACAAAAGAAATTGAAATAATATAGAAGGAGAATAGTATCTTGCGGCATTGTTCTTGCTCGTTATCTCTCTAACATGATGCCGGTAAGTTCTCTCTGCGGGCCCCAGAGTCCAATATTTCCGAATGCACTCTGTGCTGGAAACTCCCCGACACCATTTATTTTTAATGTCCTCGCAATTGGGAAGGACCTCTGATTCCATCAAACGAGCACTTGATCACCACCCGGAACAGGAACTTTTCCCTGAAATGTTTCGGCGTCATGGGAAATTACTGGGACACACACGTTTTCCATGTAGTATTTCAAACACCAGTTTTCGTTGTTCTTTCTTTACAATTCTTAATCTATGGTCCATACTAGTTTAATATTCATTATATAGGCTTTATTACATTTTGTATTGAATACACACAAAACTATTTATTTAAAGAGTTGTGAAGTTGTAATTTATTGGCCATTGGATGATCCCATTTTTTTTAAATGATATAAGATAGGTTGATTGTTTTAAGCAAAAATATTTTGAGTACCATTATTACAGCTAATAGTTTTTTTTATTACCAAAATCAATTATAAAAATGTTCCACAACCGAGATTAAAAATAATAAATAATTTATTTCTGAAATTAGCACATATTGTTCACAACTTACGATCCAGTTTGGTTCTAATGTTTTCGTTTTTAATCGGGAATTTTTTTTAATTCTTAGTTTTTGACTTATATTTAAAAACAGTTTCTTCTTAACTTAAAGTTAACTAACTGCCTAGTAATACAGCCCATGCTTGGACCCTGACCAATATGCCTACTGGCAGATTTTGAAAAAGAAGATGTTTTATTTTTTTTTATATTGTCAGCCATACGCCTAACAGCCATATTTAACCAGGACCTGCGGTTTAAAGTGGATTCCAAGCCACTACAAACATATATGGCATTGTCGGGACTCGAACCGAAACCTGTGGCATTGAGCGCTAGTCACTCGGCCTTCAAATCCCCACTTAACTTAAAATAATAATAAAATAAATAATAATAAAATTATGTAAATAATTTATAATTTTTTTTACTGTCATATAAATAATTAACTATAAATTACGAAAGAAAATTTTATTAAGCATAAATACATGTTAAAGATAGTAAACTTATTTGAATTTAAATTCCTTTAAATATTAGTTAACACAAACACGAGCGAAAACCTTATCATTGTTCTTGTTCAAAAATTATCATTTATTTTATTTGGTTTTCTTTATTATTTATTTGTTCAAAATTTTTTGGGGAAGTTTAATAATCTTTTATCAGGTAGGATATTCAACTTTTCTATATCGATCCTATTTATTTTATTGAATTTAATTATTCCTTCATTTTTAAAAAGTTTTAATTATTTAATTATTTCTTCATTTCAAAAGAGTTAGCTCAGTCATAAACTTTGTCTGTGAAAGACTTCAGCGTAAACGCAAATTTGATTTTTTGCAATTTAAATTCTGATCAAAGTGCATCATGCAAAGGGCAAAAAATCGACAGTTATTTTTTAAAAAAAGCTTTTGAAATGATTTTTTTTTTTCATGTCTTGAAAAAAGTAGATTAATTAATAGTTTATTTTAAATAATAACTTTCACTCTTACTTTTTATTAGGTTCACCATTTTGTCAATTTTTGCCATATGTTCAATATTAATTATAATAAAAAGAAAAAAATAATTTTAAAAAAATTTGAAACTGATTTTTCACTTTTCTTTTCAAGTAAAACTTTTAAAACACTAGATTTTGAATTTAAAGTGTCAGGAATTACATGTTTTTTTTCAAAAATAATAATAATAATAAAATAAAGTATGAAAACTGAATAATTCGGAATACATAAGAACAGTTGCGGAAATAAAGATTATCATCCAATGAAACTGGGTCAAAAATATAAGTATACTCTTTCTGAGTATATTTTCTTCATGTCTTATATGCATTTTTAAAAAAAAAAATTGAGAGAAGATGTGATAATAAATGCTAAAGTTTAGTTTAAAATAGCTTATGCTAACTGTGTTGGTTCATAAATAAATTATTTTATTTGAAAAATTTTAATTGCTGTGCTTGTAAAAAATCTCAGATCATTTTCTAATATATTTTGCTTCATATAATTTTATAAAATATGAATTATTAGTAAAAATTTAAGAAAATGATTGATATGATCCTTTATATTATTATTATTATTATTATTATTATTTTTGAAAAAATATATTTGTACAGCAAATAAAGATCTTCAAGAATATAATTCTTACAAATATATCAAATTTATTTTTAATGAACTTCTATGTTATTTAATTCAATACCAATTTAAATAATATAGCAATTATCAATATCAAAATCAACATAGTACTACGAAAACGAAGATTTTCCAACCTCTATCTCCTGCTTTGTGAATGAGAGATTTCTTAAGTTTTAAGTCCATTGATTAGATAGTAAAGAGTAATAATATATATATATATATATATACATTATTACATTATTAATTTTTTAAATAAATTAATTAACTAATAAAATTAAATAGTTAATGCACAAACATAAAAGAAAATTATGTATATATATATATAATTTTTTTATATTATTATTATTATAATTTTTAAGTAAGGAGTAAAAGTTTAAAAGGCAAAAAAAAATAATAAAATAATAAATAAATAAATAAATAAAAGGTAATAAAAAAATAAACAATAGAAACAAAAACAATTGAAGAGTGGAAGAATCAACATAATAACTAAAAATATTACAAATTATGACAGTGCATATGTCTATTCATAATACGCATGCGCTGTTGTATCGTGAAATGCTTTTGAAAAAAAAACCCATTTTTATTTATCATTTTGTTTTCTGGATGATAAAACATGATTTGAACATGATTTTTTTAATGATTTTTTTATGATAGAAGCTGTATAAAAAAGTTAAAATTAATTTTGACTGCATACGAAATATGTCTGCATAACTAACACCATTTTTTGACACATAGATAAAAAAAAAAAGTGAGACTTATGTCTAAAAATAGAGATATATTGATGAATTATAGGTATAATGATGATTCACTGCAACGATAAGACATAGATTTGTGCTCTTCTTCATCTAGAGATGAAGAAATTTCGAATACGCCCCTGAAGTTAAGAAGAAGAAGAAAAAAACATAGTTCATTAAATAGTTATCTGCCATCTATCAGAAATCACCTGTTTCTGCTTTTAAAATCAGAACAGTTGCATCCTGCTTGCATACGAACTCTCTCCTTAAGCGAGAGAGGAATGCCATCTTCTCGATAAGGTTATGACGAAGTAGATTGGAGGTGTCGTTCCAGTGTCCTTTATCGAATTTTGATGCGGGTCCTCGCTTGTCGGAATGCGACAAATGGCTCCCCTTTTGGGCCCTCTTAATACGGCGCCCGAGAAATAATGTTGTTTTTAATGAAAAATAAAAGTTCACGATAAGAACTTCTGTGCTGCTGATAGATGTAAGAATGTTGTTTAGCACATAAGTATTTTAAAATCTATCCATTTAATGTTTGTATGTAACAGCATAACTTGAAATCTTATCTTTTAGAAGCTCCTTTCTTTCACTGGATTTATTAATTCGTTTCAAGAATTACAAAAATTTTTTAAAATCAAATATGCTTTTAATTATATAAAAAATTTTGATTGCAATAAAATTTTTGCTTCACTAGAGGGCGCCAGTCGTAAAAACTATTGACGTCATTAATTAAGGTAGAAAATTTACAGTGTTAGTTTTTAATTCATTTTCTAAACTATTGTTGTATTTTTAAAAATGAATGCTAACTGCTGAAAGGTAAATATATATATATATATAATTCTTAAATGGGAATTATTGCTTCATTTAGTCAATTTATATTATTTAAAAATCTCAAATCTTGTCCACCAAAATATTTTCTTAATACAATTTAAAAATATTTCATTTTCAATAACAGAGCAACGTTGGATTATATCTGTTGAATTTAATATATATCTTAAAATAAAATTTCTAAATTTATGTCGATGGATTAAAGTTTTGAAGTACGTACTTTTTTTACGTTATGCTGATTAAATCTCAACACTGAAAATAGATTTAATTTAATTCAATTTATTCATGTTCAGATTACATGTTATGTACAGATAATCCTTATGATAATGAAAAATATACTGCAATTTTTAAAATTGTTTGTTGAGACAACAGGATTTTTTGGGATTATCCTTAATATTATCCTTACAGAAGAATAAGCAAATTGCGAGAAAGGTGTACTGTCTGAGGGAAACTTGATTAAGTTCCACACAGAAGTGTTATAAAGGAAAGAAAAAAAGAATATTATTCCCCCCTTCCCAGAAAGTTTTCAGTTATGCATAGCTTTGTCTTTTTGAATTTTCTATTGTAAAATGGATTAGGTTTGGTTTTTACACTCTACGGTTATTTTGTGCACGATTTGAGCTAATTAGACCAGGACCTACAGTTTAACGTGGATTCTGAATCACTAACAAACGTCTATGCCATCATAGACGTTTGTTAGTGAACCTGAAGCCTCGCGG
Source organism: Caerostris extrusa (assembly GCA_021605095.1). Lineage (NCBI taxonomy): Eukaryota > Metazoa > Arthropoda > Arachnida > Araneae > Araneidae > Caerostris > Caerostris extrusa. The sequence continues at coordinate 18,373 of BPLR01016455.1, forward strand.
TATCAACGGCCAGTGGGCTAGCCTAATGGTAATCAGGCCGCCATGTTTACGAGGAGACTCGATGGCGATTGTGGCAATTTATGTAAAAGTGTCTAGTCAGATCTTCTGGTTGGAGTTTGCGGCACGCAAATGTGGAGCAATTAGCCTTAAAAGTTCATCAGAAAGGCAATTTATTCCCTTCATTCCCCGTTGATATGCTGTTCAGGGGCATACATAAGTGGATCATGAATGTTCCATAGAATGTTTCCAATGACCATTAACGTTCAGAAAAAAAAAGGGGCGGGGGGAGTGGGGGATTCTCTTCAAGAAAGGCATTGAAGCATACATGTAAAACGAGATCTAATAAAGCTAGAACACTAGCCAATTGGCCATCAGGCTGCATTGTAAAAATGGCAGCAGTTCTACATTTGCAAACTAATTTATACATATTTTTATTTAGTCCATGAATTTTGAAGTGAGATGTAAAAGGAGAGGCGAAATGTAAAATTAAGGAAGAAAAAAAGAATAGTATAAAAGGCGTTGAGATCAAAAGAAACGAGGGTAATATCATCAAACAAGAAGGAAAAAAAACGAGTTCTTATAAAAGTTCGGATAAGGCCTAGTAATGAGGAATTAAAAGTTTGAAAGAGAAACTGATGTCGGTAACGTGAGAGACATAAAACTATATCACTTCATCTAAACTACATTTATTGAGGTGATAAAAAAATGTTTTTTAAAGAAATAAATAAAATAAAATAAAAAAGAGTTTCGTGTTTTTTTTCTGATACATTTGTATGAAAGTCATTCATTCCACGTTAAATAAAACACTTTTCATGCAAATTTACTCCATTTCAGATTTTAATTGAAATTTGAGACTTCGATTTAAATTCATTAAATAATTAATCAAATAACTTATTCATCAATAATTCGATTGAAAATCATTCATTTAAACTCATATCAAATAATTATTGTTATCGGAATAAGAAACTTCCTTGATCTCAGTTTTTAGAGGGATTTTTGCATACCGTACTTTAAAAATACGGTATTTTTCTGCCTAGCGCATGCTCATAGGAAATTGCGCATGCGTATCTGTAATAATGTTTCCTATGAGCAAGAAGCGCGCTAGGGAGAAAAAAATACAGTATTTTAAAGTACGATATGCAAAAATTCTATTTTTTTTTCAATTCCTACTATTGGCTCACACTCTCCTATATATATCTTGTTCACATTTTCAATCGTTCCTAAAAATACTTTTTTATTCATCCACTCCAGTTCAAATACATTTTTTTGTAGCAGTGGATGACACTGGATGTTAATACAGTTTTTTCAAATATTAATTCATCCATTAAATTTAATGAATTAAATATAGTTTTTTTTTTTAAGTTGCACGTATCTAATAATAGATGGCGCTAAATGTAAGAGGAAAATTTAAACTTTATTTGTGAAGGACTTTTCTGCAATATAGTGAAAAAAGTAGGAATTGACTTAAAAATTACTTGTTTTTCCCCCCCTCCTAATGCAGCTGGCAAATACTTAGACAGTTATCGCTATTTAAAAGTACGAACATTTAAATATAAAAAGCTACTCGGTGAAGTACATTCAGCTTAACTAAACTTCAATTATCCAAATACTTCATCTAAATTTTTAAATCTTTTTTAACAAAAATTCGTTGCCTGTATAACACATTTACCAGTTTGATGACCAAACAATTTGTCTAATAACTGTTATACACGCATTAATAAACTGTTACGAGCAGACTTTTTAATGAAATGCAAATGTAAAACTGCTTTTATCACCTAGTTTGTTTATGGGATGGGAAAATCTGGCACTAACTTCGCAGCGAGCAGGTATCAGTTAGCAATATTATTCACAACTTGAGTTATAAAGATAATTTAAGCATACCGTACAGCACTACAGAAGTAGGAAAGGTATGTTTTATGATTTAATATTTGAACAGAACAAAGCATCCTTCATCTCCTATCAGATGATATTCGCAATTCAGAGACGTATTTCAAAGAGTTATCTCATGACAAAGATAAATTTCTGATATAAAATTGCAGTAAAATTGTCATTTTTATCACAAATAAACGCGAGGCAAGAATAATATTACACATGTGACATCTAAAAAAGAAACAAACCTGATTATGACACCGATTAAAAACAATCCTTACATTATGAATAAATAATAAGGGCTATTTTTTTTTAACGAAAGTATTTCATATCAAGATAATGAAAAAATGTCTAGTGCATGATATATATATATATATATATATATATACACGCTGAAATATGTAGCTTAAATCGATATGAAATAATCTGGTTATCTATTTTAAACAGATTTTTGTGGAAATAATATCTGTTTACAGCTTATTTATATTATAATTTATTGCATTTTGTGTGCTTTAACTCCAAGTTTTTTAATACAGGTGCACCCTTCTAAGCAAAATACGAACATGTGCACAAAAAGCTAGATCAGAAGAATAATAGAATGTAACAGGGCTGTAGCCAAGCCTGGCACACTTTATCTTTCTGTACCAAGATTCCTACCGTTTGTTCATGACTCATAACGATTCTCTGGAAAGAATCATTGTCAGATAATTGCTGGTGTAGGACACAGAGTAGTAAAAAAATAGAGTGCTTCCCCCTATTCTAAAAGAATAAAAAGTTGGAGCAAACATCTCCAGTTGTTTTCATACTGGAATTGCGTTGTATCGCCCCTTGGCTTCTTTAACCTGAGCGCATTACTTAGAAAATGTAAACATGTTAAGAAGCGATTCTGAAGATTCTGAGAAATGCCTGAATTTATTCTCAAGTTGTACATTTATTTAACTATGTGCATATTAAATATAAATATATACGAGCAACGTTATTTTGTTTGTAGCTATGTCTATAACATAAATAGAAAAGTGATCAACCATCACGTCACACCTGACTGTGGCAGTGGCGATTTTAAATGTCACGTGAGGATTATGTGTGCCTCAAACTGGCAATCCCGATGTGCGCTCTATTTAATTGCTTCTCTATGGTGTAGGCGTCCAAAAAAAGTAATGGTTGGGAGCGAGCCTCATCTAATATAGTTGCGCGTACAAGCACTAATGCATTCCATAGCTCTGTAAGCCAGATGCATATCAGATAATTCCGTGTTCGTGTGATTACTCATCCTACTACCACTACGTTAGTGTGGAAAATGAACAACCACTGTGTTAACTTCAAAGGCCTCTTGACCGTGCAACACCTTCTACTACGTTTGGAGAGCATGCCCGATTCAGCATTGCTATGTGACTACCTTCCTAGAAGTTTGTAAGCCTAATATGCTGTATATTCGAATGTTAAATGTTCGATTTAATAAGAAGTCATTTAAAATAAGGGTGAGGATTCATTTCACTTCACATCTCATGAACCCTCTGAACCATGCTCTTCCGAAAGTTCAATGGATTCTGGTTATGAACCTTATTATATAGCAAGATAATGTTATTCCATTATTCACACGAGTTTTTACATCTTGCTACTATTATTCTTATACACTTTCTCACTTGATTCTGATTTACACTGTTTCTTTCAAATTTACGACGCGAATTAAAAATCAACTGCTTGATTCGGTCAATCCTTTGTAGAAGAATACTATCATTTACACAAATAAAATTATTTTTTTAATTCTTTTCTTTTGAAAGTTTTATTATTATTATTATTATTATTATCATCATCATCATTATTATTATTATTATCATCATCATCATTATTATTATTATTATTATTATTGTCATTATGTCATTATTATTATTATTATTATCATTATTATTATTATTATTTTCAGTTTCATTAAAGAGAAAGTTGCAGACGTTATGGATAAATAACCTCCATTAAAAATAACTTTGTTAGATAAAAACTTGTTTTCACCATAAGATATTAATTTGCATGAAAAAGTCGTTCTAGAAAGAAAAGAAAAAAAAAAAGAAAGAAGATTCTTCTGAAGATGCCCTTCAGAAAATTTCTTCATAGTAGCCCTTTGTATAAGAATTTTACAATTTAAAATTCTTTTTTTTTTCATTAAAACTTTGATAAGTTAAGTATGATGGAGCATTATAATCATTACGATTGCATTGTCTCTAGTATAGTCTCGTCTAATTTTGAAATCGTAAACGAGAGAGAAATTTTAAAATTCTCCCGAAGTTCACATACCTTTTTTAATTCAACATTTCGTATTCAGGTTGGTGGAAAAAAGTTTCAGCGAAAAAAAAAAAAAAAAAAAAAAGAAAAAAGGAGCATGTCGAAAGCATAAAAGAAACATGAACTACAAATCGTTTAGATTACAATGCTAATTTTACAGCTGCATTTCTAAGGTAAAAAGAAAGAGAAAAGAGAGAGAGAAAGAAAAAAAGAAGTTTCAGAAGCCGCTTGCGATGGAAATAATAAAAAAAAGGCATTTGCACGAAAAACTCGTACCGAGCCAAACTAATTCGGTATTTCAGTAGCGAATTCTGTAAATTAATCTAACAATCAATTCGTGTTCTCTGCGGAAATAAATAACCAAAAGAAGAAAATCTTGATAAAAATTAGGTGAAAATCGCGAGGCATGTTTATGAAGTGCTGGGGATGTCTCGTCACGTATTTATCACTTCTTAAAGTGGAACAAAGTTACCTGCAACCGAAACCCTCGTTAGCAGAAATCAACTTCATAAATTAAATACGTTGATAAGCTCGTTACATAAAATGAAGTCATAATTCTTCTTGCCGATGATGGAAAAGACAAAACCGTTCTGGCGCTTTTTTTTTTTCGGTATTTTTTTTCGTATAATTGAATCAATGCGGCCCGTTTTTTTGTTGGAACTGGAAATTTCAGACACTTGGTATGTGGCATTTCTGATAATGACGCTATGTGTACGGACAGCCAATGAGAACCGACAGAGAGAATGAGATGTGATATAGACAAACTGTAAACGTGGATAAACATTCACTATGTTAATATACCAAGTTTAAAACTGCATGCTTAAGATTTTATTCTTTGCATATTTATCAAGCATTTTATATGTAAATACTGTAAAGAACTTCCAAAAAAAAAAAAAAAAAAAAATAGCCACAGGGTGTTGCCACAGAATAGGGGAGAAAAAAAATCTACCATTTTTATTTTATAATTACAACAATGCTTTTTTGTTGTTGTTGTTGTTTTTTATTTTTCAATTAAAATAATTAAAAACTTGAATTGTGGTATTTTTGATAAGGATGTTATGCTTTCAAAAGATCAAATAATTCACAGTAGGACTGAAGAAAAACAATTTGGCTTAATATAGCAAAAAAAATCGAATAACTTGATTGATTAACCAGTGGCAATAGATTTTTATGTGTGTGTGTCTATGGGTATTGATACATGCAATTCATTTATTTTAATGTATTGATGCATTCAAATAAATAAATTGCACCTTCATGTTTGAATTGTATAAAATATGTGTCAAAATAAAAAACAAATAGATATGAAATTTAAAACTGGATTGAAATAGGACGAAAAAATAATTATTGAAATTTGTCTTTGAAAACGTTTCAAGAATATCACACATAAATACAATGAAATTAATTCAGTTTCAAATTTACATTGAAAAAATTCAATGATTTAAAAATAAGCATTAAATAACCTAGAAAAAATAGAATCTTTTAAATGCTCTTCATGTGTTTAACATAACTTTTGACAACAATATTTACGTGAGAATTTTTTTTTCACTGGTTTCAAAATTAAAAAAAATAAATAAATAAAAATATCATATGGTTTTTCAAACATAGTCCACATATTTAAAGAAAAAAAAATCGATTATGTTATACTATACGTACAAACTTAAAAGTGCACATAAATAAAAAGCTACAGAATAATTTTTTTGTGTAGTTTCGTTTTTAATTTTTCATCCAATCTATTTTTAAAATAATTCTTTATTTAACTGTCAAAAAATTAAATATAAAATATTATTAACTTTTACAAGTGGATCATATAATTGTTTGGTCATCATTTATTTATTTTTTATCATGTGTGAACTTGATGTTGTCCTGGTTAGGGGTCCGTGACGTTATCCGAAAATGAGGGCCAAGCAAATAAAACTTGAACTCCATTTCAAATTTAGGCGGAAAATGGTAGTTTGGGCCCCTTAACTCTTGAAATGCTTTATGAATAACGTTAGTCTTCAGGAATTTTCTGGAGAATTTGGCTTTTGTTTGAAGTGTTTGGTTGTATGGTTTTGAAGCGCATTTGTATATCCAACAACTATAAGTACTCGTAGTGCGTTGATTAATTCCTTCTTCTTGAACTTTCACATTTATCACTTTTGGCATTTTCCTGTGCTTATGGAGCTGTATAGTGCTTCTTATTGTATTTGGAATACTTCATTCTTCATTTATGCCTAGAATTTTCAAACTTTTCTTTTAGGCATTGTATGTGATTACGTTTCTGGTAGAATTTAGAACACTTCATTCTTCATTTATGACTAATATTTTCATACTTTGATATATTCTTTTGGTTATTGAATGTGATAACATTTCTTGTAGAATTTGGAATACTTCATTATTCATTTATGACTACATTTATCTTGCTTTTGTATATTCTTTTTAGAGATTCTTGAACAATTCACTCTTCATGAAGTTCTTGATCTATTCAACATTGCTATATTCATGTGGCTGTTTGAATTTGGCCATTCTTGTAGTATTCCAATCAATTGCTTCATATATCTCGTGCTTTATTAAACATTGGCATATACCTGGGTTTATTCATCCATTCTCGACTGTTCACACATGATAAGTTGAAATTTGCCGAGCAGATTTCAGTTTTTTAAATTAATGTACTCAATGGCTGCTTTGGTTGCTTGAAAATAACTCCCTTATCCCTTTTCAAAATTCATTTTATTGTACAAGAATAAATTCAATCTTGCTATAAGAATTTCATCCAAAACGAAAATTTTTAATTTGGCGACATTATACACGTAAGCTTCATTACAAATAAGAATCCCAATTTTAATTTTGGCTGCTTTTCAGTATGTTCGCCAAATCGACAATTGCAGCTTTTACTGTCACTATCTAATTTTTTCAGAACACCTCATGTCGAATGATAAACCTATGGCTGGAGGGTGGAATTAAATTCCAAGGAAACCTGTGAATGAAGCCGGTGAAAGAGTTAAGGAAAGCGACGGACAGGTGGCGGATAATGAAATGAGATGAATTCCGCACGTTCAGAGCCAAGTGGTTTAGATGACATATTTATCACGCCATGTTTTGTGTATTTCAGGTATGACAAGCATAAATAGTGGATGTTTGGGAAGTAGCAACAGATTTCGACACGAGAATCGTTAGCGGAAGGGCATCCAAAGGAATAATATTTCTTTCTTTCTTTTTTTTTTTTTTATGTATCCATCAATACCACAGCTATAAATGAACCGTAACTATATAGGTGAAAAGATAGATTTCGTCACTTAAAAGACTTAGAATTAAGTAATTATTACATTCAATAAATAATAGAATAGAAAAAAATTATTCAGCCAATAGTAACACGTCAGTTTCGTTGATTTTTTTTTAAATTTGATTAATACACACTTGTTAAAACATTTTATATTACTTTCTAACTAATTATTAGATTTATACTTGCTTTAAATTTAAAAATTCTGGTTACTTTTATTTTTATATAAATATTTATTTTTTATTTTGGGTTACAGTAGTATTTAAACACAGTATCTTATCAATTCAAGGAAGCTTTATCAAAACAACAACAACAAAAAAAAAAAAAAATGCCATTAAAATAAAATTATGTAAAAATTAGAATACAATTTCTAAAATTTTTATGTGGAAATTTCCTTATGTGGATTAGTGTAAGTATTAAAAAATAATAAAAATAACTCTTTCTTTGAAAATCTACAGGATTTTTTGACACAGTTAAAACTTACGTAATTAAAAATATAATAACTTGCTTTTATTAAAATATTACTAATTATAAGCAATGTTAGTTACAGTTAAAAATTGCTTATAATTATACAAATAGCGTATAAACGACCTTTAGCAAAAATAATAAATAAAATATTATCTTATCATTAAAACCTGAAAGAAAAAAAAAAAAAAAGGGGGGGAGAAACCTAATATAGATTGAAATTAATATAGTGGGGCTCTATCGTATCTAGTTCGGAATATATCTGAATAAATAAGGAAGAAAAAATTAATATTTAACATAATTTATGTTAAAAATGCAACAGTCCTATGAGTATATTTTTAAAGCCGATACTGAATGTTTTAATTTTTTTTTTTTTTTACAAACTTAGTCTTGAAATATAATCAAATAATATATATATGAAATATAATCTAATTCAAAAATATATCAATTCGTCTTTACATTTTTTTTTTTTTCTCCTCTATATCAAACTGTAGCGATATCCGCCATAAGAACTCTAGCAGCCCAATAAAATTTAGACTTGGTAAAGTTGTCAGAATTAAAAGTCGTCTTTACATGATAACTAAGGAAATATGATTCTAACTTCTCAGCAAATCATACAGAGAATAAAACATATGTAATTTGAGAATTAATTGTAATTTTAATTTTCTGAAATAAACTTTAGTTTTTTTGTGTATATTCGGTGCTTATGTATATATTATAACTCCAATAAAAATAATTAACTAATTTATCCAAATTTATGTTAAATTTTGAACATTTCACTCCACATTACTTTTCATATGAATGCCTATTCGATAATTTCATTGTTTTTTTATAAATTTAAATTAAGCGCTTAATGTGTGTATATTCTTTTGTATTCTAAAAGTAATAATATTTCATTTGAGATACTTTTAAAAACTCGATACATATTATGAAGATAAATTCAGTGGCAAGAATTTAAAATATATTTCATAAGGCTCATATTTAATATGAAGGCAAAAAAAAAAAAATAACTTTCTTAAAATAGAATTACTGAACAAATACTATGCTTTTTTAATATTTAAATATTGTCTTAAAAGTGTATTATAATTATTTTCATCGTTAGATTACAATTAAGTTACTTTTAAAATTGTAACAACTACTATTCTGTTCATTGAAAAATCCAATCGTTTTATTAAATACCTTTTTAACAACATTTGTCAACGAGTATGAATTTATTTAACAAATATGCAAATATGCAGTCAGCAAATATGGATTGAAAAATTTTAAAGCACTATATTGCAAAACTCGCAAATAAAAAATAATGGTTAAAGTATTTCTAACAAATATTCTACTTAATAATAATTTTTTAACAATTATATATTTATAAGCAAATCTGAATTTGCTTTTATAAATTTCAAATTATTTAATAAGTAAATATAAATGTTATTGCTTATTTTTATTATTTAGTAAACTTTTATAAACTTACTTTTAAATCAGGGAACCGAAACCTGAGCTCTTTAAAGCATTCATTTACTCATCCAGACTTCAAAACCCAAATCAGCAACCTTTCGAAACTGCAGAATGTAATTAAATAGTAATATTTTCATACCACCCATGAATTACTCGATTGATTCCATTCTTTATGAACATCATGTTGTCTTTCAACAAATACTTTTAACCGTTTAATTTTTTATTTTAAGATAACGGATCCTTAAAAATAAACTCATCTGGATTTTCGGAATCTTGCACATTAGCAGCAAGCAGAGAGAAATAACGATCTGTATATATTACATATATTTATCTCTAACTGCGTGTAACTCACCAACACTAGGGAAGGGGAAGAACCGAGGGCAAGAAACTAGAATATGGCGTTGATGACATGTTTTGTGTGTTTGGCAAGTATCTAATAAAGCTCATTCCAATTAATCACTCATGATTAATTTTTTTGATCCATGTTGATTTGTGTTGGGGATGGGACATGGCTTCCAAACAGTTACGAGTGAGTGCTGTTTTTAGGAATAACAGTTTTTCTTTTTTTCATCATTTTGGATGATTTTTTTACTCGAATTTATGATTACTATTGCAAATGGTTGGATAAATGGGATGATTTGTTGCTGTTAAGAGATGTTGAAGTGTACACAGAAGTGTGTATTTGTTTGCTTTTATGAGTGTGTTTATGAGAGTGTGGAAAGAATATATTTTTTTTATCTTTTTTATTTGTTAATTAATTTTTTACTTTGTATTCTTCTAAAACGATTTATTTTTAATGTTATAATTTTATATAAAAATTTGTACATAGAAAAATCTTTGCTTAATATTGCTATAGAATTCATGCCAGGATTTTTTAAATTTATAAGATGCCTATAATTTAAATGACGATATGCATAATAAAATTACCTCCATTTTATTATCCATTTATTATTCCATTTTTATTATCTATTTATTATTCCATTTATTATCTATTTATTATTCCATTTTATTTATGTTCCAATTTTTTCTTTCTGTTATATATATATAACAGGGAAAAAAAATAGTATATATACTGTACGGACTATTATACTGACATACTAATGGTGCACCACCAATAGTGCATTGTATTTTAAAACATTTTATCCATTACGGCATTTCTTTTTAGATGTGTCAATAAAATATTCAGATTATTTGATTGCTATATCAAAAAAAAATTAATTAATGTTACATAATTTTAATTTGCTAAATTTTCATATTTTGATAAAAAATTTACTTTTTAAACTCAATATTAAGTTATTATGATTTTTTTAAGCTGTCGATTTACTAAACTTTTATAACACATTATTTTGTAATAATTCGATATTTCAAAATGAACTGCATAAAATTTAGTGATCAATTATTAATTAAAAATAATTAGTAATGATTAACAAAAATAGTAATAAAATTATACGTTATTTTATTCCAAAGAAAATATTTGATATTTGAATATTTACTTATTGTTTTCGAACTATTATAACATGTTAATTATCATAATGATAATATCTTTTCAAAATTATCGTAATTAAAGCATATGGGGGAAAATTTTTATTTTTTTAAAATTTTCTAACATAATTTATTTTTTAACTCACCATTGACATGACAGCGCTTTTTATAGATCATAAAATATTAAATAATAATAGAACACATTATCCAAACAAATCAAACTAAAAGAACGGTGCAATTAGCTAAGATGATTCCAAAAATTTTTCATTCTGGTACATAAAAACAGAGTTTGTGCAAATAAAATGATTATATTCAAGGCAGCAAGATGAAGTTTATCTATGCACAATTCTTGTTCTAGAAGCGGAGACAGTGTAGGGTTTAGTATATACAATTAATATGTAAGGCAGATAACTTTCTTGGGGAATTAGTGTAGAAATGAATCTTTTCCATTTTTTTTCGAAGAGTCGCTCCAAGCTGAGAAAACTAATTCTTTAATGTAGTAAATTTTTTTAAAGTGATTCTTTCAATTTATAGTCCGATCACGGATAGCGTAGTAAGGTAAACATCCGGTTTAACGGAAACGGCGGGAACGGACAAATCACTTATTGTTAAGATAGAATAATCAGATATACACAGAGCAAAAGCTACTTTAAAATATATATATAAAACAGTTAATGTGGTTTTTTTTTTCCATATCCATATGGTAATTGGTGGAAAATGAGCAATTGTACATGTTCCCTATTGCGTAGAAAATTGGCAAGCTGCCAAGTCGGATGAATTAAAAAAAGTAGATCGTCCTAATAGAGGAAAGAAATATATATATATTAAAAAATTATTATTATTTTAATTATTAAAAATATTTTTTATTGCAATTAAAATCCCTCTTAAATGACATTTCATCTCATAGGACCTCCACTTTTTTTGAATTCATCCGACTTGGCAGCTTGCCAATTTTCCACGCAAGCGGCGGTCAGATTAAACTATTATTTGTTTTTTTTGTCCTTATGAGTTAACAAAATGAAAGAAAAAAATTCTTTCAAAACCTTTTTTCTACAACTGATGAAACGATTGTTAATGAGTTAATTTTAATTGAAAAATTAAAAAATAAAACCATGTATCTAAAATCCTCTATATGTCTGTCACCTATGAAGACACCAATGGGATCACTTTCTACAACAAATAATTGGACTTACTATTACCATTGCTCCCCCCCCTCTCATCCCTCTCATCCAAAGTACAGAAGGGAACGGACTTCACTCGAGGGAGACATGAACTCAAACACAGAGGAAATGTTAACGGACATCCATCCATTGTCATTAAGGTGACGGTTACAGCTATTGAAAAAGCAATTAACTTAAATGTTTGATTTTGTACCAAAATCGCTACCCCCGAGTTCTCCTGCAAATTAGCTGCTAATTAAATTTCCCGCCCTCACTTTCCACTCTTTCGGTAAGGGCGGTCGCTTTCAGAACATTGCATCCCTTTCTTAAGTGTCACTTCGTCATTGTCTTTCTTTTTCCTTCTTTCTTTTTTTTTTTTTATTTTCTTTTTTTTTAAAAAATTGAGATGATCTCAAAATGGTAAATCGGAATTTTATCTTCCAACTCATTACCTAACTGTATATTTAAAAGAGCTCAAGTAATTTATGAGATTTCTTTTTTTTTTTTTTTTTTTTTTTTTTCTTTTCTTTTCGCTTTGTTCTCCAAGATCATAAATGAAAGATTTTCAGAGTTTTTATTTCTTATATAAATGCAAAGAAAGAAGATTTTTCTAATTTAAGTTAACTATCTGGCGCTCGTGAAGAATGATTCGGTTTGAGAGATAATGGATATCTGTAAAATAAATTAATAATTCAAAAAATGTGGAATTGGTGCGCAGTAGAAATCAGAGAGATAGAGGAGAAGAAGAAGAACGAAAAACAAAAATTTCTTCAAAAAGATGTAGAACTCTGTGTTTTAGATTAATTTTCTTAGATCATAAAATATTTATACAATTACAAAAATAATAGCGTACATGTATGTGCATTATATTAATTAAAACTATGATAAGATGTGTTTTTGAAAATATATTGTTAATTTAAATACTTAAATATTTCTTATAAATAATCAGTTAATTTAGTGAAAGTTTTAATTGCTATCATTTTTATAAAATAATTATCAGTCTTTTAGCGTGTTTTCTGCAAACCATAGCAAATCATCCATCTCTTCAAAGATGGATGATTTCATCAAAATGATTCATTCACATGATTCATCAAAATTTATTATCCTTACAATAAAATGGAAACTAGACTGACATTTAAGGATCAGTAAATGAAAAGCACAGAAAAACCTACATTTTTTTTCTAATTGCAATATACTAAGAAAGTACATATAGTAAGGAAATAAATTGATATCTTTTGTGTATTTCGAACTATTTCTTGTAAATATATAATGAATAGTTTTGAGTTTTTTTTCGATTTTTTTTTGGTTGAATTATTTTAAATCCAATTTATAAAGCTTCAGTATTATATTCACATAACAGAAAGAAAAAAAAAACTTAAAAAAATAGTTATTAAAAACTGTAAATAATCATTTCATTAACATATAGAAATATAACATAATAAATTTTAATACATAAGATTATATAATATAATAATTAACATGGTGAATGTTTGCAAAATCACTCGGAAATTTGCAATGAAATTTCATAATACTTTTACAGATGATTACGAAAATGAGAAGAACTGAGAGGAATAATATGAATATAATTCATTTAAAAGGAGAAGAACTGAAATATAAGACATGAATATAATACATTTAAAAATGAACTGAATTTGAATGAAATGAATTTAAATGTGAATGGAATTAATTTGAAGATGAAATGAATTTAAATGTGAATAAAATGAATTTGAAAATGAAAATGAAATGAATTAAATACTAAATGTGTCGTCAAACTGAGAATAGGATTCATTTTCATTTTTAGTTGATTTCATTTTCATTTCCAAATTCATTTCATTCACATTTAAATTAATTTAATTTTCATTTCCATTTAAATCCATTTCATTCACATTTAAATGAAATAATTTCATTTTCTATTCTCAGTTTGACCTTTCATTTCCATTTAAATTCATTTCATTCATTTCATTTAAATTAATTTCCTTTTCATTTTCAAATTCATTTCATACACATTTAAATTCATTTCATTTTTTCAAATTGGAAATCTGCAAGGATTGAGGTTGACTTTTCGACATAGGCAGAGTGAAGCAATCGTACTTCAGTTAAATTTCTAATAAAGTAGCAAGCGTAATAAATAATAAAGTAGTAAGTACTGAATAAAATATTCCATTAATTTTTTGAGTTTTCAATTTTCTTCCTCTTTAGACTTTATTTTACTTTATTTATTGAAGGGGAAAAAAAAAAAAAACAAAAAAAAAAAAAAAAACAGAAATTTTCTTAGGGACACACACAATTTAAAATAATCCCAATTTAAGATAATTTATAATTATTCTGACGATAATTCAACGTAAAAAAGTAAACGGAAACATGTATAAAACTAAAATAGAAAAAGAAAAAAAGAAAGTAACCTTTATAAATTCAAACTTTTACGTGTGTTGAAAAAAATTAAGAATGAGAGATATTGAAACCGTAAGCTGTTCGATTTTAATTAGATCTCCACTCAAGGGCTTCCATTTCGAGAGGGCACTTCCGACCCACGAATCCATACCTCCCCATGAGAAAAGTGGCAAATGCAATCACCATCCTCATGAGAAGACGTGGAGATATCTATAAAAAAAAAGATGATCTCTCGGCAGCTGTCGGAAACCACCCCTGACCCCTTCCCCGTCGGGTTCCGGTCACTCGGAAGCCCTGCTGCCCCACGTGAGCGCTCACGAGCGTCACGATCCACGCAGAGGCAGCTGCCTCGGTGTGCGCATGCGCAGGTGGCCCTCCTCGTACTTCGATTCACGAACCGGGGGAGGGGGAGGGGGATGATGGAAATGAGATAAAAAGGATGTGATTGGCTAAAGAACTGGATATCGAGATTTATAGAATTTGGTATTTAATCGCACCTATTCAGAAATTGAATTATTTCCGATATCAATTATTTTCGGTTTCTCACGAGCTGTGCATGAATCAAATCGAAATCTACACGTTTCTGTAACGTATCATACATTCTGTATTAAACATAGGACACTAATAGTTTAAAACAGTGGATGACAGCAGATAAATGAAAATAAATTGAACCTGTATAAAGGAAATTAAAAGCAAGTATCTCTTTTAATATGACTCACATGATTTTTCATTGCCTGAGTTCAATAAGTGATAAGTTTAATTTAAAAATTTGAACAAATAACTTAAAATAATGATGAGATAAAAGGTTCAGAAAAGTGTGTATTGTCAAAAGTCATTGTATCATTACTAAAATCGTAATATCATCATCTGATCGCCATAGATGAAATATTTAATAAAAAGTCAAAAAAACGTTTCAAAAATCAAAATATAGAAGTGGAATTTTGAAAAGTTTTTGTAAGTATAACGAAAACACTATTTTTGTACAGAATGAATATGACTCACTATATAGGATATCTATATCAGCACTTTCTAACCAACATTTTTTTAAAACTTTTTATATTACCTTAGATGACATATTTAAGAAATTAGCAAAATTTCAATTAAAAAGCTCGGAATTAAAAATCAAATCTTCAAATTCTTGAAGAATATGTTTAGGTGTACTCAAAATGGCGACAACCTTACTCGACTTTGTACTACTAAATATGAAATTAGTATCAAGTAAAATGAATTATTCAACTTTGAGTGAAAAATATTCTTAGGTTAATAATGCAAAAATAAAATGAATAATATTTTTCAAATTAAGACCATTAAATAAATGTATTTAAAGAAATAGTACGGGTATTCAATAATAAGGAGGAATAAACATTCCCATGTCCTTTTAATTCTGATCGATAACAGTGATCGACTTCAAATGATTAACAATAACTAACAACAGAAATTATATTTTAAGTTATCTCATTAATTTCATTATAGAAAAATCAAAATGTAATAGCAAATGTTTGGGTATATTTACTGATTCCAAGCCTGCAGTTTCAGATTTCTTTGATGATTAAATTGTTTCTTTGTTCTATTTCTTAGTGAACATGGGCTGTTTCAATACCCGTTTATATCTGCATTTTTACGCAATTGTATATTATGTAATTCCTATAAGTAATGAACAACCCATCATTGATGGTAATTTGGACATGGAGATAGAACTGAATTTCTAATTGTATAAATCAAAGTTTCGTAATGAAAAACATAAAGGACTTTTTCTTTCATATCGGGCCAGGATTGGCGCTCGATACCACAGGTTTCAGGTTCGAGTCTCGGCGGATGTAGTTTGTAGTAGCTCGAATCCACTTTAAACCGTAGGTCCAGTCTAACAGGATCATAGAGCGTTGCAGGGGGTCATTGTTACTCCACTTCCGTGGCTTATCTTCAAGCTACACGCACCTCCTGGTCCTAAGTGAATAACGTCGGTGCAGCTTGCCAAAAAGCATCAAAGACAACTGTCTCAGTGTTTGGCAGCTGCATTAGAACTAAAAAAATCTATCATTTCAGTCGATTTACAAAACATTAAATTTGTTAACTTGAATACCTTTTCTTTTTTAAGTTAAAAGAGTAGCAAAGTTTCACAAAGCAAAGCCATTAAAAAAAAAATATCGATAAAAAGAAATTCTCTTCGATAGGATCATTCCCTGTTTTCTTGTTCTCACGTTCTGGGGATGAACTGGTGAGAAAACTTAATTAACACCTCACACACTTCGACGGGAGTTTCTCACGTTTGGGGAGGAGGAGCAGTCTATTCAGAGGTAGTAATGAATAGATGATTCACAGAAATTCACACAATTCATTGAGGAATTGCCATTATTAACAGTAGCTATTTAGAAGACGAATGGCTTTCTTTTATCAGTGCAATGTATCAAACTAAACAAAAACATTCAACGTTACTATGGTTTGTCAAAATTGTAATAAATTCTCATAAAACAAATATATATGTTGTACCTTAAATGAAAAAATTATTATACTCACTTTCATGTTATTCTATTGATCATGTTTTATTATAAGGAAAGACTTTGTTATTATAAGAAATCTATCATATATAGTAAAAAAGGTATCAGTGTATATAGCTTAAACGTATATTCCTAACTTTACTGAATGTGCAATATTTGACTACATTTCTTTTTCATCTATGTATATAAAAATGTATGTATGTTCCAACATATTTTAAAACCATAACACTTGGAAGATGGTTTTTCTCCGAATTTATTATTTTAATTTCCACTGGGAGTTTAAGGTGAGAGGTTTCCACTTTCCGAGTATTGCTGGAGAGGTTGATTGAAGATGAAATCATTGAGTTTAAAAAATAAAGCGCTGCGACGATGCCACAAGAATTGTGTATTTTAGGATTTTCGGAATGTTTTAAGATAGGTTATCACGAAATTTGGTTCATTTGGTAGTGGTTAGTCTTCGGAATTGTGGTGGTAAAACAGAGTTATTCCCGAAGGAGAAGATTATTGGTGCATGGTGGCTTGCAAGATCATTGATAGAGTTTGCGATCCCGTAATTGAAATTCTTGGTAATAGCAATATCAGCGTTGAATTTGTGTCAATTATCAATAGCAGAGTTGAATTTGTGTTATAGGAAGTTGAGAAATAAGTTGGACACGCTGGAGCTGTAACGGTTAAACTATTGATAATCGACCAGAGTAGAGTAAGATGCCACTGGTGTTGCATCGTCCAGTATTCCTAAGTCGAATGCTTGGAATGGAAGTTTTCTTAGAGAATTACTCTGGAGCTGGAGTTGAAGAATTTGTCCAATTCCGAGGATAAAATTCTACCAACTGGAGGATAGTAGGTATTAGCTATTGTGATGTTGAGTCCATTTCTATTGGAGAAAATAATTGTTGAATTTTTCAAATGTAGAAGATTGGACTTTTTTTTTCGTAATGATGAATATTTCTCCTAATGAAAATAGCAGTACCTCCCCCTTCTATGAGTTAATCGGTTGGTAGCGTCCTTAGTTAAGCTATTTTGAAAAAAAAAAAAAAAAAAAAAAAATTGTATTTGGATAACACAACATCATATCTGCTGGCAAATAATAATAATGAAAATCAATATTTGGGGTATTTTAATTCAATTTATTACTATAAATTTTTTTTAAAAAATGATAATATACTTATGCAAGATATTATTTTGTTTTTATGTAAATGTTCTAATTAAATTTGTATTTATATTGACTCAGGTAAGTATTAAAAAACAGTTAATAATTTTTCACTAATGATACTTGATACATTTTATTAGGTGCTGTATTTATTTATTTATTATTATTATCATATTAGAACGGGACCTATGGTTTAAAGTGGATTCCGTTCTACTACAAATATCCATGGCCCGAAACCTGTGACACCAAGGGCCAGACACTCAGCCATCAGGCACCAGAACTCGTTTTACTTCTTTCAAATGATTCTACCCATGTTCGGATAAATTCATTACAGTCAAATGGGTTCAAAACTTTCAATTTAAACTAAATAAATTCGATCCTCAAACTTAATTCCACCTTCATAAACTTGTTGATGTTTGAAGATTCACCTTCAAAGACCATTCAATTCCAATTTAATGAACATGTCCTTAAATATTTACGACGCTTGATTGAATCCAGTTTCTATTAGGAAGACAGAATGACAGCAATTTTCCTGAAGACGGTATCCCATCTCAGTTTCATATCCTGTAATATTCAATTACGAGCCATACCATCAAATCCTCCAGAACATGGGGAAATTAACGGAATAAAAAAAGTCCGGGCACTCAGTCAACCCCTGTGCATGGAAGGATGTAAAATCTTTTATGGCCGGCAATCAAACAGGACGAATCAAGCCGTCAATAGTTTTCTGTTCCACTTTTAATAGTCGAGTGGAAGGGGGCATTACGGAAAAGGCAGTTACGAAGTCTTCCCATTGTTTACCCGTAGCGGTTACTTGTTTTGCGTAACTATTGAGGGATGGGAAGGCAGGGAAGGGGGGCGTTCGTGCGTTACTGATTTGGCCGACTCACCCCCTTGGGGTGGACGGGGGTGGCTTCTTGCTCCCATATGCCCCATTCCAGTAGAAACATCTGCCTCCCTAATATTCCCAATTGCTTCAAAAATCTTCAATCACTCTTGCTTCATGATTATATGGATATGGGAACTGTTTCACTGTGGTTTATTTGTCAAGAAGTATCGCCAAGTGTCGCCAAATAGTTGATTTATTTTAATAGTTAACTAATTGAGGAAATAAATGCTAAGAAAAAAAAAAATTTTATGTTTATTAGTAACGCAAAGAAATGTTTGAATTGATTTATTTAATGTGATGATGATAAATGTTCATCAGTTGGGTTTTTATTGTTATTATAATTATTATTTTACAATTAATTGAGAGTAACTTTTTTTTTAACGATGTGTATGTATAATACGGCTTAAAATTGCCTGACATATATCTTAAACAATCTCTTATTTTGAGCTTTTCATTAAAAGAATTAGCGTGGCGAATGAATAATGGAATAGTTAAAGATGTAAAATATGCAATACAATTTATTATAGTTCATAAAAATTTAATTTAATAAGATCAAAAATATTTACGAATTTAAAAGTATTCATTTTTAATAGTTTTAAGTTATTCAATTCCTCCTCCTATTCAATTACTTCATAAAATATGATTCAAGCACGTATCTTGTTCAGTAATATTCTAAATCTCAGCTCGATAGAAGAAGATATTCGATATTACATATTATATATTCGATATTATTTTTCGTAAATATCCACTCGATGCAAGTAGATATTTACAATAAAATATGAACATTAAATATTATAACAGTAAACCGCCAATTATTCCAAATTGCCAAATGAAGCGAAAGATTGGCGAACGTGGGGCCTCTTCCCGCATCTTCATCTAACGGTAAAAGTGAATGACGATCGTCAAATGTGTCCTCTTTTGTTCGCCTCGGCGGGAACACCTGCACGTTTTCGGAGAACTCTCGTTAATTTCGCCTGCACTAAACGGTGCTCTATCAAAAAATCCCTCGGCTTTTAGCAGCCGTTTTGGGACCCCTCTGCGTATGTGAACTTTGCGGGAAACAATATTGCACTTTTTGAAAAGCACCCGTCCCCTTTTTGTGTCGGAGGCGTCGGCTACTTTCAGGGACAAGGTGCCCCCTTTTTTTATGGTATCCATCAAAAGATTTTTACTTAACGGCGTGTTTTTATTTGTTTATCAAACAAGAACCTCATGGGAGATAAAAGCTTTACGTCACTGATGTGGTCACAGTCATGAGTCGCACAAAATCACTCACTGATTGAGTACGATCGCTGATAACATTTCTGAATCGGTGTTTGATTTCTGAGCAAGTATGGTCTAATAAGTGACGACATTGTTTTCTGTTAAAAGTGAAAATTATGTAATCATGGTTCATTAGACAAGGTGATTCAACGGCCATGGGACAAAATTTAAAAGGCAGTACAGCTTACTAAAGCATACATTTTTTGTATAGAATATGAAACGACACATGCCATAACGGCCAGGCCCACAATGCCCCAAATGATATCTGTCACATGGCGAGTCTCAAGTTCTCTGGCTGGTAAAGCCCGATGCTCACTCTATTTTAATCTTTATCTGTGTTTGCAACTTGTTTCCATTTTCAAGACTCCAGTTGACTCAATGGATGGATCTTGTTGCTCGGCTATCCATTAGCACGAAATGCCTGGCATATTTGGATTTGTTCACCAATCACTCCTTCAACGTTTACCAAGCATTTATTACTGTGATGGTCTCAATTTTAAGTATTTATTACAAACATTGAATAAAAGAATCATTTTGGATGTCAAAGAAGCATGTCTCATGTTTTTTGTTCCTGCCTCAACGGTTCCGATCATATATTCCCTAAACAAAAAAATGTACGTTTTAATAAGCTGTACTTCCACATCTCTCTCATGTCAGTTGAATCATAATTGTTTGTCATGACAGCGGAAATTATTCATTGGGTGGGGGGAGAGATTTATTGTTCTTTAACTGCAATTATAAAAGAGTTCATATGTATTTTTCACATATTATGCGTGTTTTAAACACTCTAGAGTTTCTTTATATTGCGACTAAACAACCCCATATGATAAGTGCAACTTGAGAGTGTTATGATTATTTCTCAAGCTGTTCAAAAGAGTATTTTACATATGTGCTTTAATAAGAAATGAATTCTTATATATGTACCATAATAAGAATGAAAAAAAAAAAGTTGTTTATTCAAAACTGAATGATAATGAAAATTGTTGTATTATATAACCAATTAATTTTCTATACACTGCTTAATAATACTTTTTCAATTGAAAGGAAAATAATCATCTGAAAGTTGGTACAAATTGTTGTCCTGTCCCGTCCCCTTTTACATCATTTATCTACATTATTTTCTTTCAACTTACATTTTTCTTCTTGTGGGCAATTTTATAAATTCTTTAATATACAATATGCAAAACAATGATAAGCATAGGTTAAAAAAGTGGCAATTGAATAGTAAATAATAATGAATACGTTGATATATATCTTGGATAGTTTTAATACTTAAATCAAATTTTTTGCTCTTATAGTTACTTTCTGGAGTATTCTATACAAAATGATGCTAACAACTATTTAGCTTTAAAGCTATCCCAGAAACTTTTTGCATTAAAAGAGATTTTAGTTTTAAGAAAATAATTAAATTAAAAAATATATTTATTCATCACCATTAACTTTCTAACTTTTTTTTTTAACAATTCTATTAATCATAAAATCTTCCCTGCCAACCATAGAAGTATTAATATCAAGAAACTGTACTTTTTAGTTTACAATTAGAAAAACAAATTGAGGATCAAAAAATTTTGTTAGAAAGGGAATGCATTACTTTAGTATTTATTATTTACCGGAACTTTTCAGTTGAGGATAAAACTGAAAGAGCTTAGATACTCAGTTTTATCAAAAAATAGACGATTATAAAGCAATAATAATAATAATAAAAAATGTAAGATCCTTTTGGGAGCCGCACACCATCTGTATAACAATTGAATGGCACTGGATTTTGATGGTAATCCTCTTGCCATAAAAATGTTATATAATCTCGAAATAAATAACGCCAAAGAGCCTTCGCGTGTGCAGAAAAAACACAAAGAAATTCTCCGAAATCTAAGTATCCCCACTAAGGTGCCGACAATCTATCCAAGCAAACAGTCTTCCTCGTCAGGTGGTGGTTAACAGTTAACACTTCGTTCCTCACACCCCTGCGAATGGCAAAAT
Organism: Caerostris extrusa; assembly: GCA_021605095.1. Classification (NCBI taxonomy): domain Eukaryota; kingdom Metazoa; phylum Arthropoda; class Arachnida; order Araneae; family Araneidae; genus Caerostris; species Caerostris extrusa. The sequence continues at coordinate 40,502 of BPLR01016455.1, forward strand.
CAATTTAGATAAGCGAAGCTGAGGACTAAACGCATATCAAATGTTCACCTCGGCATTACCAGTCTGCAAAAAAAAAAAAAGGTGGCGGCCTGCAGCGATAACATCGGCAAAGTCCGTTTGTAAATCGATACGGAACAAAATGGTCACCCTAAATACAAACTGATTCCGCAGAAAAAGATTTACAAAACTGAACATTAAGGCTAAAATATCTGTTTTGCCCGCTCGTTTGAGGCGAGATCCTTTTTCTTACTGATTTCGCCCTTTGACTCTGCTGATGATCTTGTTGACCATGCTACAGAGATATTCAACTTCAACTCCCAGACCTCGGTTTTTGGGTGGGGGTGTCTTCCTAATGTAACGAGGAGAACATTATGATCTACACAAAAAGCCAAGTTGTTAGGCATTCAATAGCAACTGCTTTCTGAAATTGGTTTCGGAGACTGAAAATGAACTTTACTGACAGGATACAACTTGAATTGTGATTATTTTCAAGGAAGTTGAAGGAATATAATTTTTATTACTACGTTAGATGCAATAGAAGAGCATAGAACATTATGAAATTAATTAAATTAGTTAATCATAGTTTTTAATGGTCTCTTTCTTAATAACATATTTAAGAATCATAGTTAAGAACATAGTGAGTTTTTAATTAAATTAAAAATAATAGTTGGGTAAAGTCTCTGGCGCTCGGTGCCACAGGTTTTCGAGTTCGCGTACTGGAGGCCATGGATGTTTGTAGTGGTTCGAATCCCTTTAAAACCTTAGGTCCTGGTAGAAGATGACCATAGAGCTGACAATTCTACCCTGTAAAAGAAAACATCTCCTGTCTCGAAATCTGCCAATAAACAGACGGTCTTGGCCCACCATGGGCTATAGTACCAGGGAGTTAGTTAGTTGGGCAAAGTTATTATAATGTATAAGCAGTACTTTGCATTACTTTTACTGATAATTTTCAAGCTTCCTTTAATTTTTCATATGATACTCATAGGGCATAGAATTTTGTCTATGGCATTTTTTCTATTTCTATAACATACAATGATAATTTTTGAAGCTCAACTCAATTTTTTTAATCTTTTCACATTAAAAAGGTTTTCCAACCTGAGAAAAATAAAAACTTGATTGTTCTGAAAATATTCATCACTGAAAGCCTTTGGTTTATGCAGTTATTAATGCATTTCTTCATTATTAAAACACCATTAATCAAAAGTTCTGCACACCTTTTCCAGCAATAATTCCAGACCATAACCTACTATTTTCAGTGTAATTGAGATTGATATATTCTCTAATTTTTCTGCGTCCGTTTCTCCATTACCAAATAAGAATAGTTGGTTTTAACCACTATGAATAACACGGTATAATTATTCTAATCAAATTTAGCCAGTTTGATTTTTTTTTTTTTCAAATCTTTGTTTTTAGAGTTCTATTTTCTTTTGTACAAAAATTAAATTTTTTTAAAATATGAATTTAAATGGCCTAGGAATTATGGAATAGATTACTATTATGAAGAATCTAAAAATTATGAAATGTTATTTGATTCAATGAAATGAAACAGTAGAGAATCGTATTTGCTTTGTGAATTGCAAAAGAATTTTTAATACTCTGTTGTGCATATTCAACTCAGTTCATAGACATCTGTATAATTAAAAATTAGTGAATCGTATAATTACTTATTTCACCAAAAGAAATTTTGATTATTTAGCAAATCTAAACTTTTTTTGGCTTTATGATTGGATAAAATACATGTATTATAGATCTAATGCAGATGTATTTATAGATGTAATATGAATTAGATAAGATTATGTATATATTGATTAATTAAAGAAGTATTAGTTCATAATTATAAGTGATTAAAAAGCATTTTTTAAAATAATTTCCTCTATACTTCGAATACAGAAATGTTTTCGCAAGTTCCTCTTTGTTAATATATATATATTATATATATATATATATATATATATATATATATATATATATATGTATATATATATATATACCACTTTTAATCACCACTTTTTATTATATATATATATATATATATATATATATATATTTACCACTTTTTAATCACTTATAATTATGAACTAATACTTCTTTCATTTATCAATATATACATAATCTTATCTAATTCATTACATCTATAAATACATCTGCATTAGATCTATATTTACATGTATTTTATAAATCATTTCTTCTACTACCAAATTTTGAAAATCGATTTTTTTTTTATTTCATTGAAAAATTTTAGAGTAGGTTCCATGGATATTATAATTTTCATTTCATGCTTATTAATTTACTATTCCCATTAAATTCACGAGGGCGCCGATTTTTATCACGATTTTGATGAAACAGAATGTTCAACATGAGAAATACCACTCTCAACTAACTCTGGAAGTTATCCCTTCACATTCTCCCAAGTGGCACATTTAGTTCTAATTCGGTTCTCGCTGGGGTAATCCCCACTCCCTAACAAAATTATCTTTATTGCGCTTCTTTCGAATGGCATCATTTTTCTTATCTGGGGAACTACATCAAGCCATACTACTAACAACCAGATTGTCGACTCAAAACTAAAACGACATTTAAACTAACGATTTAGTTAAAGATTCAAACATGGTTTAAGTGTTAACCCAAAACTAAAATGACATATAAACTAATGATTTAAAAATTCAACTCTCTGGTACATGAGTAATCACGCCAAAGAAATTGCTCCAAACAGTTATAATTCTATGAATAAGAATGTAAATAGTACAAAAATTGAGCTACAGATTCACTAATTTAATTCAATTTCTTTTATTTTCTATACACTTCCTGTACTTAAAAAAGCATTTTCTTGAAATATTTTTATTTCAATGAGTAAGTTTATTTTTGCAGATTAAATATATTATTATTATTAATCTTGAATTAGTATGTTTATTATAGTTAATCTTAGATTATTTCTGTAGTGCGGTATTTATCACAATAAAATATTTGAATCATATTTCTTTGTGGGATATCATTATTAAAAATTATTCTTTAGAATATAGATTTTATAATTTTGTTTTTGTAAAATCTTTTCTTTCCATTTTTAGATTCTTCTTCTTCCAAAACATACTTTTAACATAAAAAAAAATTGATTAATACATTTAAATTCCGTTATAAAAGGTGGATGCAAGAAATTTCAGTCAAATGCAAGACCTGAATTAGAAACGTGTGATAAAAATACCGTTGAATAACATACAATTTCTACTATTGCATTTTTAGATTGGACAGGAATAAAAAATGAGGATCTAAAATAACATAGATTTTATAAATCTAGAAAATTTTCAATTTCATAATAAACCCACTTTATGATCCAAATTTTTTGCCATTATTTCACACATTAAAATGTTTATGAACATCCCATTAAACATTAATGAAGAGAAATTCCAAAATACGCATTGAGAAAAGCTCATGTTATTTGTAAAATGATCTCTGCATTTTCAACATATTTTAGAAATATAAAGAAATTATTTCTGAAAAAAAAATTTTTTGTAGTGATGATTCAAGTTTTAGAAATTTTTTTTTTTCAAACCAAATTAAAAAATCAGCTTACTTCAACATTACACAGTCAAAGGTATTAAAAAAAAAAAGAAAGAAAAAAGAAAAAAAGGTAACAAGAAATTAGATAATTGCTATTAATTAAAAAAACTTAAATACTTTAAAATATCTGAAAAAGTTGAGATTTTTAAACAAATTAGTTTATATTCGAATTCCCCCCCCCGTTCATAATGTTACCCTTAAAAATTAATATGGTTTTCAGTTATGAACCCCACATTACCCAACGATGAAAAAGAAATTTTATTGAATTAAAAACAATAATTGTAAAATTAGGATTACTTGTTGTTAATTTAATTAACTGCCGGATATAGTATGGTAAATGTAGACTGGAGGTTACATTTATTAGGTAAACGATCCATAAGAATTATTTTTTAAAATCATCTCTTCACAAAGAAGGTTTAAAACATACAAAATACAATTCGAGACGAGTTTTAAAACATCAAATTTATACCCTAATGTTCACTGTTTCTAGTTACTGTCCAAGATTAATTGTTGTTCATTAAACTAACAAATGGATGTAGTATGGTAAATGCAAACTGATGATGCTACAATTATTAAATAACTCAGAGAATTACGAGAATTGTTTTACGAGAATTGTTTTAAAAATCAAGACCATTTTTTCAAAAGTGATTGAAAACATACACAAGATAAAGTTTTACAACAATCAAATTTGTTTTAAAATGCCCTCAAAAGTGGCTAAGAACATACGGACAATTCAACAATGTTGCTAGTTATTGTCCTAAGATTAATTGTTGTTAACTAAAATGAACAGCTGAGATTTGTAATCCTTCTCCAAAGTGATTGATACACAAGATAAGTTTTAAATCAAACTGGCTCAAGTTGCTAGTTATTGTCCTAAGAAATATTTGTTAACTAAATAACTCAGATGAAATGAACTGGATGAGAAATATATTAAATTTGAACTATGAGAAAAATCAACCATTCTCAGAGAAGGTTAAAAAAGTATTCAAGGGCCAAAATAACAAATGTTTTCAACATCAAATTTTTGCTCTAACTTGCAATGTAGACCTACCTCCCTAGTGGTGCACCCTCCGCAACGTTCTATACGGTTAAGTGGTCTACAGTTATCGGCATGAGCTCTCGCTGCTATTCTAACCGTCATCCAGTTGGCCTGTATTGCAATGGATGTGTATTGCAATGGAATGCTGATGGCTTGTCTCAATAAAAAGTACTGATCTAATGAACATTTACATCGTATTGAGGTTTTTGATGAACCAAACTGCAGACTTTTGATGTGGAAGAACTAATGAATCGAGCTCATTTCCATCATTTGCTTGGCACTGCATGGCAAATCCGAGACGGCGAAATACTGGCAAACTAGAGAACTCTTAAGGCAATGACTTTGGTCAATTGAGTTGAACTCTTTTGTGTGCATTTTCTTCTTTATTTTGTATTTTTTCCAATTTTTTATTGGCTTGGAAATAAAAAAAAAAATGTACTGCTCTGAGATTAATTGTTGTTAACTAAATTAACAGCTGGATGGTATGGTAAATGTAGATTGAATGCTACATTTATTAGAGAACTCAAGAGAAGTGAGCTATGAGAACTGTTTTAAAAATCAACCCTTCTCAAAAAAGGTTCAGAACATACACAAGGCAATTCGAGACAAGTTTTCCAACATCAAATTTATGCTCTGCTCCTAATCCAGAGTAAAAAATCCGACGTATCTCGTCATAAAACAGCCAAAAGTGAAAAAGGAGCAGGAACGGAAATAGGAATCACAGAAACGGGGCCGGCTGCTTTGAAGTCCAACAAATTTCTTCCAAACGAGTCAGCGAGGGAAGCTTATCGGGGTCTTTTCCCTTATCAAAGCGGCTCGGGTGGGTGATAATCGTTATGGCCCTGTGTCAACGCCTCGAAAGGCTCCCTTTCCCCCTCTTCATTATATTTCATCCTCTCTCAGTTTTATGTATTTATGTTTGTGCACCCGTTTTCTTTCTCTGCCGCTATTTATGTGTGTATATACACCGATGCAGAAGTGCAGAAGTATTTGATGAAGAAAGTGTTGTCGCTTAGAGGCAGACATTTTTTTTTTTTTTTTCCTTTTCAGAAAGATTGGCGTCTCAGTTTGGGTGGACAAAATGACGCCTGGTTTTTTTATTTTGTGAGATAGCTCCCTAGAGTTTTTTTCATCCCAATTATTTATCAGAATTTATAAACAGAAGTAAAAGGGGGAATCGATGATTCGTCAAGGCAATTAGAGAGTTTTTCCTCGTTCGTCGGTTTATGTATAAAAGAATTTCGTTTTTCTTTCTTTTGTTGATAACGTTTATAAGAGAGGAGGGGGGAGGAATGACGGGTAAGAAAAGATTATAAAAAATTTGGGAAAAATTATTAATGAAAAAAAAATGCCCATTTGAACTATTTCTTATTTATTTATTTTTAATCTCAAAAAACTTAAAAAAAAAAAAAAAAAGAAAGAAAAAGAAAAAAAAAAAAACCGCAGTTGTGTCATTAATAGGAAAATATAAATTATGAATCGTAATCAATAGCAAAGAAAAATTTATTTATTTATTTATGAAGATTATGACAGGATTATTTTAAAAAGAAATAGAATTGATTACAATATTTTAAAAAAATACGTGTGCTTGTTTTTCATTAGTAGTTTGATAGTAGTTTAATTCTAGAATTTCAAGAATAAATATTTTATAGTAAACGTAAATATATGTAAAAACGTTATTATTTTCTAAAAATTAATTTTTTAAATGATTTAATCGGATATTTTTAGTAAAATTCAGATAATTTACTCAAGTGAAATAGTATAAAATAGGGTATTTTTAAAAATAAACATAGGAAAACTTTTATTTACGAGAAAAAAAAATCGTTTAAGTTAATACAATTTATTGATGGTATTTTACGTTCTTTTTTAATGAATGGATTTTTTTTAAATCTCAAATAATAATAATAATTATTATAATTGTTATTATTATTCGAATTTTAATTCTACTAAATAAATGTCATTTTATTAAATCCAATTCAATATATTGTATATTTTAGTAAATAATAGTAACCCAAAAAGAAACTTATTACTACTATTGGTATCTTTTTTAATATAATCGTAATTCTTGTAGAGTTGAAGAAATAAGTAAATTTCATTTATTTTAAACATTAATCCGTCTATATATCTGCATTATTCAAAACAATGTTTACCATTTCTATCTTCTGATATTCCCTTTATGGAATCAGCACTGAATTTATTATTTATGACCCGAAACCTGCTCCAATTCTTTCTAAAAAAAATAGTTCAATCTATACGATATAGAATAGCTTCAAAATGAGATAATATTGGCTCAAATTAGCATATTCATGAGATTGATTCCGTCGTGGAAACTTAAATCTATCAAAATGATGATGGATCTTGCAATATGCATTTATTTATCCTGTCCGCGGAACACAGTTAACAGATTCATGAAAAAGATACGCGGCTTGTTTTCTGCAAATAAAATAAATTCGAATAATCTAAGTACAATTTGTTTCCGTTATTTTAAACAAGGGGTGGCCAAACCCAAATGATCTTGCGGGCCACTTTGGAAATGTATCCTAACCCACGGTCGCATATAAAATTATATATATCCCCATATTAGATTTAGACTTATTATAGACATTTTTGAGTGAAAATTGAAACATAATTAATTATTATCTTTGTGTATACTAGTATTCGTACATGTAAGCATAGATGATGTAATAATAATGATACTAAACGCACATTGTAAAGAAATATAGAGCACTAAAAATGAAATATAAAAAATAGATAAATATAAACGAAATAAAAAATGAAATCATTAAAAAAATATTTATTCTACTTGTGCGATATCTGTTTCTCCACTCTTTCACTTAGCTTTTGCAAAATCCATCTCAATTTGGGTACTTGCACATCGTAATGGGTGTTGCGTCCGTTATGTTTGAGAGTCCGTTTGTTGGCCGTTGTTTTGTGTTTGGTCAATTTAATTTTAGGAAAAAAAAATAAAAATAAAATAATAAAAACGTTTCGCAGGTGTAAGTTGAACCAAAAAAGCGCTAACAACTTTTTGTGTCCGATTTCTCAAAAATGGAAAAATCTCTCTCTATATATATATACACTGAAGTGACAAAAGTCATGGGATAGCAATATGCAAATTTTCTGATGTCAGTAGCATCGCGTAGAACAGGTATAAATGCGCAATGCTTTCGCAGAGCTTTCATTTCTGTTCAAGTTATTCATATGAAGAGGTTTTTGATGACCGCACGACGGGAATTAAAGACTTTGAACGCGGAAAGTTGGATAGACGCATGGGTCATGCCATTTCGGAAATCGTTAGGAATTCAACATTCCCAGATCCACTGTGTCAAGAGTGTGCCGAGAGTATGAAATTTCAGGCATAACATCCCACCATGTACAGCGCAGTGGTCGACCGCCTGCACTTAACGACCGAGACCGGCGACGTCTGCAAAGAGTCGTAAATTCTAACAGACAAGCAACACTGCGTCAAATAACCGCAGAAATCAATTGGGGACGTACAATTGAAGAACTGTGCGGAGAAATTTGGCTCTTGGGCTATTCCAGCAGAAGACCGACTCGAGTGCCTTTACTCTTGCAGCGACTCGTGGGCACGTGAGCATATCGGTTGGTCCCGATGAATAGAAAACTGTGGCCTGGTCCGAGGAGTCACGATTTCAGCTGGTAAGAGCTGATGGTAGGGTTCGAGTGTGGCGCAGACCCCACGAAGCCATGGACCCAAACTGTCAGCAAGGCACTGTTCAAGCTGGTGGTGGCTCCGTAATGGTGTGGGCTGTTTTTTCATGGCATGGACTTGGTCCCTCTGAGTGACTGGGACCGAACATTGACTGGAAATGCTTATGTTCAGTTACTTGGAGATCACTTGCAGCCATTCATGGTCTTCATGTACCCAAACAACGATGGGATTTTTACATGGATGACAATGCGCCATGTCACCGGGCCACAACTGTTCGCGATTGGTTTGAAGAACATTCTGGACAATTCCAACGAATGATCTGGCCACCTAGATCTCCCGACATGAATCCCATCGAGCATTTTATGGGACATCATCGAGAGGTCTGTTCGTACCCAAAATCCTGCACCATCAACGCTTTCACAATTATGGACGTCTATCGAGACAGCATGGCTCAATATTCCTGCAGAAGACTTCCAACGACTTGTTGAGTCCATGCCACGTCGAGTTGCTGCACTTCGCCGGGCAAAAGGAGGGCCGACACGATATTAAGAGGTATCCCATGACTTTTGTCACTTCAGTGTATATATATATATATATATATATATCAATATCTGTCATATATCAGCAAGAATATTATTTTAAATTTATATGGATGCACACATAATGTATTTTTCTAATACATTGGTTTTCTCAAATAAATATATTTTGTAAAAGTGTGATAAATCTCAGCTATAATCTCCGCTCAGATAAAAGGCCCGCAGGCGGGTTGGCCACCCCTGCTTTAAAGTCAGTATCAAATTCTTAAATGAAGTGAGTAAGTTAGAGTGTAAACAATAGAAAAAGTATAAGATACAAAATGATATTTTTTAATAAAAACAAACTATTTTAAATGTTTGTTATTTTTTTCTATAGTTTTTAAATAATTTCTGACTGTCTATTTGAAATAATGATGACTATCCGAATCCTTTGCTATTTTCTACATCATTTTTTCTTCTAGAAGACTTATAAATTATGTCAACTAATGATTCGAACATTGATTCGAAAAGAAATGCATCAGCTCGAACGCATTCAACCTGTTATTGAAAACGAACTATTTTAAAATTCATTATATATATATATATATTTATAAATAGTTTCGCTGACTGTTTGTATGTTTAAGAAAACTTTTTTTCTTATAGATTTAAGAACTGTATCTGCTGTTTTTTTTTTTTTTATATTTCTTTTAGGTGTTTAACGATGCTTTTTTCCTGTGAACGAAATATTATATATAGAATGCGCTATAACTTGGCAAACACGAAATGAAATTAATTAATTCAAACGAAACATTTTGCTTATTTAAAAGTTTTCTCAATGTTTATAAATATTATATAGAATTACCATAGACACAAAATTTATTTCATCATGAAATTTGATTGTTCCATGAAAGTGTGTCTTAAAAATACTGCATATTTGAACCAATCTTTTTATATAAAGATATAGTAAGCAGTATATATCGCATCAGAACAAAAAAAAAGCATTGTATGAAAAACGTTGCTTGTCCAAGATAATCTTTTAATATAAGGTGTTCGAAAATTCTCGTAATATGTAATGCTTTTATTAAAGGGTATAACAGGATTTTTTTTAGAAAACAATTTGGTATAGTCAATTCCACCGAACACCAAGACAAAAAGGTGCATTTTGAAGGGAACTCAACTCTCTTATTTCCAAATATTTCACCCTATTTAGGATGCTTAGGAATTCAAATTTTGGGACACTCTAGACGTAGAAAACAGATAATTACAAAAAAAAAAAAAAAAAAAAAAAAAAAAAAGTGTCTTACCTTTGGAAAGCGTCTGCGATGTACTTTCTGTTGAAGAGCACGAGCACATGGGGTCCGTTTTCAAACGACCCTGGAAAATAAAAATTAACGTTATTGGTTAACGGTAAAATTAACAGAAAATGTATGAGTAATATATTTAAAATAACTCCATTTTTAACTCAATTATTCATCAATAAAACGAATGACATTGTGTCATTCGTTTTATTGTTTCTTATATTTTATCATTTAAAATTATTGAAAATAATGTTTGAAAGGAAAGCAAAATAAGGTTATCTTTATTAATGTTTTTTTGATTAAAAGAAAAACAATTTCATTTAGAACAATATAAAATGTATCTAGTATCAAAAACCAGTGTCTATGTATTTGATCAAATGCCCGACACGACATACATAGTATGTGTGTTATTTGTAAAACACATAGACTTATTTAGACACATAGACACATATACTTTATTATTTTTTTTTTTTACTGGCAGTAATAAGGGATTCTTAATACCATTCCTCATTTATTTCCAAATAACAGAAAAAAATTACTTTGAATTATAAAAATTCGTAACTGTAATCAGATAATGGATTTCGTGGATTGATTTTACAATAAAAATAAAATTGTAGTTTTTGTTATTCTCCACAGTTAGAATTACAGATTATTTGATGGATATGATTTTTTTATCTTGTGTGAACATGATGTTGTCCTGGTTAGGGGTCCGTGACGTTATCCAAAAAACGTTAATCAAGTAAAACTCCATTGAAAATTTTGTAGGGAAATGGTACTTTGGGCCCCTTAACTTTTGAAATGCTCCATGAATAAGTCTTCACGAATTTCCTGGAGAATTTGACTTTGCTTGAAGTGTTTTGTAGTAGGGTTTTGAAGAACTTTTCACGTTTTGGCTTGGGATTTTAAAAATTTGCATATCCAATGGTCATAAGTACTCGTAGGTGTTGATCAATTTCTTCTTCTTGAAGTTTCACATTTATCCCTTTTGGCATCTCTAGCAACTCTCTCCCCTCTGGCAGCTGTATTGAGCTGTATAGTGCTTCTTATTGTATTTGGAATACTTCATTCTTTCATTTATGCTTAGAATTTTCAAACTTTGATATATTCTTTTGGTTATTGTATGTGTAATTTGGAATACTCCATTCTTCATTTACGACTACATTTATCTTACTTTTGTATATTCTTATAGAGATTCTTGAACAATTCATTCTTCATGAAATTCGTGATCTACTCAACATTGCTATACTCGAAAACCAAGCCTCGTTATCTTCCTTTACAAGCGAATCCCCAATCCTCTTTTGAAAAGTCGTTAATCCTTTGATGCAGGACCAAAATCTGATAGCAAGCTGAACGGAAATTCTGCTTCCTTGAAAGCTGATGAACGAATCGCATGCGTTTCGATTTTGATTCGAACTGCAACATACCGGTCTGATGCGTTTCACTCAAAACTCAAATCTGCACGTAGCTTTATGGTAATTATCATGGAGACATCGGAGTCTTTTATTAAAATCGTCAACATTTTAGAGAGTTCATAAGCCAATTGCTAATAAAACGTCAGAATAAAATTAAAAAAGTCGAAACTAATTCGCAGTTAGAAAATTTTCAATTGTTTCACTTATATTCAATATAGTTCGTCGCAAGAAATATTGTAGAGGCAATTATCAATTGTAATAAAACTTAAATATTTATGTAACAATTGCCTATTAATTTATAACGCTGTAAAAGCCTAAATTAAATGATCGCCATTCCGCTTTTATCGCAAACACTCTGAGGCGCATTTGTAAGTGAAGTAGGCCTGGGAGATGCTCCCAGAATCAGCAGCGGAGTGTTGTCGCGAGATAAGGTAGCACAAAAGAGAAGCCGATCCGATTGCGGCGTCCTTTGATGTGGTCTCGTATCAAGCGCGACCACCCCTGGAGCCATAAAACGCCCGCTTGTATGTCGAAGGTGTGATGAGTAGGTGGCGAGAGATACAGCACCGCCAGCGATAACACCCGAATTTCAACAATGGAAAAAATCAAGCTCAAATAAACTCTCTTATCCAACTCTTCAAAACAAAATAGGTGTTTGGATTTTATGTAAATCGGCAGATTTATTCGGGAAATATAAATATATCATAATAATATAAATGAATATTGATTAATATATTTGTAAAAAATATTTCTTTAATTAACTGTGCAATTAACTAATTAGCATTATTGCATTCTATAAGTAATTTATTCATTAGGAAATATTGCTTATAGAGTGTAATAATACTCGTTTACGTTGGAAGATGAGTTCGACCCCAATTTGAGTTTTGAGTTCGTTGTTGGTAGATTGTAGTGGATTTGGTGTAGCTCAATTCTAAGCAAGGCTGAATTTGCTATAACTGCATATATACATGAATTTGCTATATTTGTACAGGTAAAATAATCGCTGTTTGAAATTGGGTGTTGTAGAAGTATCCTATAACATTTCTTTTCTTTATGAGACCATCGAAATGAATGCGTAGAAGTAAAAAGAAGCAATTAGAGAGGAGGGAGCGTACCTGAGGAATAGTCATCTTGAGCTCGAGGGTTCTGGGAACAGACATCATTGCGAAGCTCCGTCAGCAGACATCCGATGTCCGGCATCGCGATGTCGCATTGCTCGGGGCTTGTACTTCGCAAAGTGAAACACCGCCGATTTAACGCGCTGTCTGCCGGAATTTCTGCCTGTGAGAAAAAAAGGATACATCTCATAAGTTACAATAGCTTCAGAAAAATCTATATATTCCCGTATAGCTTTAAAGCTAGCACTTAGAAATTCAATTTTTTCACTCTAAATTTATTATTTTGTTGCAAAGATTTGTAGCAAAAATAAGTACTACAAAAAGTGTTATTAATATTTTTAAATTGAATAAAAGCTTTATTTTATTAATACCATTAAATTTTTCGCCACCAGATGGCGCCAGTCTTGAAAAACTAATTGCCACCTTTAGTTAAGTTAAATTAGACAGAAAAATTAGTTTTTAAATTATTTTTCAAACTAACTCTGTTATATTATTAAAATTGAATGCTAACAGATTAAAGGTGAAAATAAATTATTAATTATACTTCGATAAGAAACTTGTTCACAGATTTATATTATTTATATTATTAAATTTGCAAACTTATAAGTCTGTACAGATATTTTTCAAAATAAATGTTTTATCTTCTGTAACGTGGCAACGCTGGTTCACATCTATTAGTGAACAACAATAATGACAAAAGAATATGCTTATTAATCAGTTGACATAATTTATTCCTGAATTCTTTCAATAATGAAATTCAAAATTTAATTTAAAAAATTTATATTTTATTTAATTTTTAAAATTCTGGTTATGATCATTAGCTATAGTTGATCATCATAAGAGTTCAAAGCAAACTCCAAAATTAGTACTATTATTTTTTTCTAATACTTGCATATGCATATTTGATAATTTGACGCTACCCTCTAAAAATCAGATACAGATTTTCTTCGATGTGATGAACAAATAATAAAAAATAGTACAAATGATTAAACAAATAATAAAAATAGTAATGATAATAATAATAATTATTATTATTATAAATCATAATTTAAAAATTATAATTTTAATTTTCGCAGCTGTGACAACTCTGTATAGAATACAGAAAGAAAAATAAATCTGTAACTAAAAAATTTTAATGGTAGATTTTCAGCTGAATATTAACATTTATGGAACATTAACGTTGAAGTTTTTTATTTTTAACTAAAGAAGATTTGATATTTTTATTGGCTAATAAAATAAAATCCTGCATAGTGCTATTTATATTTGTAATACACATCAAATGTACTAAACAGAGACTATTTTATGCTAATATAATAGTTATTTTACGTTTAAGTTTTCTTCCGAAATTTTTTATATAAATATGAAGCAAATACAATAAAAAATTACTAATATGGATTATTGATTGTTTGAAAAAATAAAAGCAATTTTTACCTTAAAAGAAAGCAAATTTCTGAATTCAGTTATCTTCAAATACTATAGCATTTTAACATTGAAAATTTATTACAAATGATTATGATACGAAGCTTCATTTAATTGTTTATTTATCCATTTTTAGCTAAGCAGCTGATAAAATTTGCTCACTGCACCTTAAATCTTTTTTTTTTTTCTTCTATTTTATTAATTTAAATTTTTTCTGAAAAGCACAAGGAAAATATTTAAAAATAATTGTATCTGAAAACGTAGGAATATCATGTGACGTATGGAACTCTTTGCAGTGCATTATTTTTATGTAAATCATAAAATAAGTGTTTTTCATTCATCATTAAATCATTAACTCCATTTGTTAGGCCCTTTGCATAAAAAAACCCATCCTTAATTATCTGCTTTGAAACTATCATCAATTTCAAGTAGTTTTTAATCCATTAATGGCATACACAAAACTATAAAATTTAAATGGTATTTTATAATAAATATTTCACATAATAATTATTATTTTACTTCTCAATGAATAAATTCTTAATAATTAATTTCGGTATACTCTGTATGTTTCTGTAATTTCTGGAAGATTAAATTATCTATTACATTCATAAATAATAGGGCAGCTTATAAATAACATAATTCAACCATAATTATAGCTAATGATTTATCCGTATATTTGCCCGTTTGTATTTATCTGAGTAGGAGGAAACTCAAACCGAAAGGAGGAAACAAATTGATAACAGAAGCAAAACATACGACATAAACAAACTTTATTTTTGTTTAAAATAGATTAAATCCATAAGTTAAAAATTATTTCACTCGTCTGTTATTTTCCAAAAAGCAAACCCAATGCCACAACAAAACAAATACCATAGACAATTTAGCCGGTAATAATAATAATAATAATAATAATTATAAAAGCACCTCAAGAGTTACAGTACTTAATTGAAGATAGCTGAAAAGCCATCTTGTACCATACATCAAAAACTGAATCATTATCAGGAGAAAGTGATATTCCTCTAATAATTAAGATGTAGCGCACTACTATGATTTTAAATATGGTTACTAATATAGTTTTCTTGTTCTTCTTACTCATTTTTTTTTTTTCTTCATTGGCACAACACCCCCATGGTGGACCAAGGCCGCCTTCCTACTGACAGATTTCGAGACAATAGATGTTCTTTTTTTTGCGGTAGGGTTGTCAGCCCTACGTCTAACTCTCTGCGGTCATACTAGAAGTTGGGTCCTGATGACTCTGGCGCTCGGTACCACAGGTTTCGGGTTAGAGTCCCGGCGATGCCATGGATGTTTGTAGTGGTTTGGAAACCACTTTAAGCCGTAGGTTCCGATCTCATAGTACCGTAGAAAGTCACAGAGCTCAATCAGACTTCTCACATCCTTCCCAAACTATAAAGGGGCAACTCAGCTCTAGGCACAGTGAAGTGGTGTGGTGTAGTAGTAGTAGTCACATTAAACTAGACCTGCGGTTTAAAGTAGTTAAAGTGGTTTAGTGCGGTTCCGACCCATTACAAACTCGCATGGCACAGGTGCGACTCGAACTCGAAACCTGTCGTGCCGAACTCCAGAGAGTTAGTCACTCAGTCATCAGGTCCCTAAAGAAATGGTTTTAGACTAATAAATTTTTTGGAAAAAATTGTAGTTGTAATTTTTATTCAGTTTATTCCAGTTTATTCATCTTATTAATTTAAACTTCGAGAAATAATATGAAATGCGTAGCCAAATTTGGCACTTGAGCCTTAAGACCACCAATCAACATAAAATTCCCTCATCCACCAATCATTCACCATAAAAATTATTTCACGTGAATGAAATTTTAGTGATTTATGACTTTTTTTTTGCTCAAAGTGAGAATAAATGATAACAAAGCATCGATTATAAAACGCTGTCATCCAAAATGCTTCATACATTCTTTGTCCCCACTCAATAATAAACCATGGTTTCGCTCCATTGCGGGATAGTGTCTCCTAATTATGTCCTACCGATGACTAACATCAACAGCAAATGCGGCACCGTTCCCTATGCTGGCGACTTAACTCCCAAGCCCACTTTAGGAAGTCCCACAACAAGTATTTACGGAGAGAGATTCAGACAAAAATAGATCAGTTTCATGTAAACGAGATTTTTTGAGATTCTTTTATTTGAGACTTTTTTTCCCCCTGTTCAACATACGAATGAATGAACGACGTTCTTACAACAACTCATGGATCACGAAAAGTCGTCATTCCGAAATGCTTTTCTGTCCCACCGCAATACATCACGACTTTTTCCTCCGTTGCCGTATAGAGTTTCCTGATTGTCTCCTACCGATGACTAACATCAACAGCAAATGCGACGGCACGGATTCTTGCGACTGGCGACTTAATTCTCAGTCCCACTTTAGGAAGTCCCACAAGAAGTGTTTGCAGTATATAGGAGAGACAGAGAGAGAGAGAGAGAGAGATTCAGACAAAAATAGATCAAATTGTTAAATTAAAAATCATTTCGTGTAAAATAGATTTTTGCGACTTTTCATCTTCTGCTCAACATACGAATGAACGACGTTCTCATAACAACTCATGGATCACGAAAAGTCGTCATTCCGAAATGCTTTTCTGTCCCTCCGCGATACATCACGACTTTTTCTCTCCGTTGCGGTATAGTGTTTCCTGATTGTCTCCTACCGATGACTAACATCAACAGCAAATGCGGCGGCACGGATTCTTGCGACTGGCGACTCAACTCCCCGGCCCCATTTAGGAAGTCCCACAAGAAGTGTTTGTAGTTCGGCGGATTCAGACAAAAAAGAAAGCAAAGCAAGGCAAAGAAAAACAAAAAGGAAAAAAGCACAGACACGATCGAGTTTCGGCTAATATGCAATTCTGCCGGGCACGAGTTGAGAGAAATAGCTGCCGATCTATCACTTACTCTTGGCACGCGTCGAGCTCTTGCTCGAGCTGGATTCGCCATTTAGTGCCTAAAATAGGGGTCCTTATCGTTCCATTTTTTTCTTTTTTTCTTTTTATTTATTCGTTCCTTCTTTCTTTCTCAGACACTACGGTCACGGTTATCACTTCTCGAGTGTGCGGAATTTGCAAAGAGCGGTTTTCTTTTACCCCCTTCTCTCTTTCTCGCTCTTTTTTTCTTGCAAGAAAGAGAGAGAGAGGATGTTTTTAGGAAAAAGGACTTCTTCTTGGGTGTCGGATTCGGACGGTAATTGCAGTTGTTCCCGGTTTGAGTCGATTAGGTGGCTGACGGCTTTAAGGTTTCCGGTCATAAGGTTTTTGGAAAAATGAGTTCCATGAAGACAGTTCGCCAAAACGGATCGTTTTACATCAAAAGAAAGAAAGAAAAAAATGTATAAAAGGAAGAGATTTTTTATATTTTTATGTGAGACTTTTCCACTTTTTTTCCCCGAAATTTTTTAAAATCGTTTAATGACATTTGTATTGCCAAAGAAAAAGTTCATTAAAGATTCTAAAACAGATGAGGTATATTTTTTATAAAACACACTCATTTGATGGGGCAAAACTTTGGTCACCGAATTGTATCGAGATACATTTTAATAAATACGAAAACAAAAGTTTATACAGAAAATTACAAATTTAATTCTGCCCCACTACAATTTTATTTGTTTATAAATTATTTAACATCTGAAATCTATAATAAATTAAAATGATACCATGTCGCTGGAAAAGTCGGAATGTTGGAACAAACTCGGTTTACGAATTCAGTATTATAAAATTAAACGATTAATCTAAATAGTTATATCGAGTATGTCAGAAAAATTAATTGAACCAATATCTAATCCAATGAATCGATATAGAATTAATTGAACCAATATCTAATTCAATGAATCTATCTAGAATTAATTGAACCAAGTCAATCCAATGAATCGACTTGATTTTTAAAATGTCTAATCCAAAGAATCGATATAGAATAAACTGGTGATCAATATCGGCTACAATGAATCGATCTAGAATTAATTGAACCAATGTCTAATCCAATGAATCGATTTAGAATTTTGAGTCAATTACAAATTAGTACTTGATTTTTTAAATTTCCTCGAATAACTTTACTTGGTGATGTGCTAAATCGGCGAAACATTTATCCTTTGAAAGGAAGTTAATAGATAGGTATTTCCTCATTTGACCGTAGTTCCAAATCATTATGCTTCCTATAATATAATAATTAGAAGAGCATAATTCTTATAATTGTGTTTTCTTCCAGAAATAAAGATATAATAATTATTTTTCATTTGAATGATTGAAAAGTGATTCTAATTTAAAAAATTTCTTTATGTGCTTAAGATGACAAATAGCAAGCGAGCCCTTAAAATGGCATATTGTTTTCAATATTTACTCTGAAGTAATCATTGTTTATTAAAATACACAACAATAATTGCTTAATTTAAATTATCATTTTAAAATTTATTTTTATATGGCTAGTCAAAAAAGAAATTAACACTATTTAAAAATATTTTGAGCAAAAATTAATAAATACTATAATAATTTTTCTGTTAAATACTATAAAATTCTAAATGTTGTTTATTGTTATAATTTATATTATTTCCTCTATGAAATTTTCTATTCTTATGCAAGACATTTTTTTTTTGTAAAATTTGAAAAAAAACAGAAACATTCCCTCATGTTAATAAGAAAGAAATGGATGGCTTATAACTTACGGAGCCATATCTTCCAAAAAAAAAAATTATCATTATTTGGTAAGAAATCCATACAATTGTGAAACATTTTTTTTAAAGATGTTCATTAAATTTAATGTTAATAAGTGTATCAAAAATATTTGTTACTTCTTAATAAACATCGAATAATTTTCTTCAATGTTTATCTAATGAAATAAATGTTATGAAAATCAAGACTTCCGAAAACGAAGACTAAACTACTTTAAGACAACTTTTAAAATCAACAATAATTTAAAATACAATCGATAATAAATATTTAACATATGATAAGATAAAATTATCTTACATTATTATATAACTTCATGGGGATACGCAAATTTATCAGCTCTGAAGCTAAATAAATATTACTACTTGATAAAACAAAACAAACAACTATTGTTTTAACTGTCATCATTGTTACTTGATCCAAGCAAATACAAACAGTCGTTTAATTGAAATAAATCTGTTTCCATTAAACCATTATTGTGAATGAAGAATTGTTCACTGTTTACAGCTAAAAATACATCTCATTACAATTTCCTCACTTGAGAGTCACTTTAATTGGGAAAAACAAAAATAAATAAAACAAATTAGGGATAATTAAGAGGGAATCCTAGATTATTTTTCGTAAGTATCCGTTTTGAACGTTAATTATTATGTAAATAATTAAAAGAAGAATCATGTGAATTTATAGTAGTGTGGTTATTTATAATTATTATATTTTGATCCTAAAATTTGAACACCAAAACTAACAAAAGTTGGATTAGAATTTCATAGGTTATTTACGTGATCGATCGTTGATTGAAAAATACATTTGAATCCATTTAATGTATTCATTCGTGTTTCACTATTCTGAAATATGTTTTGAAAAAGAATATATAACTTTTTAAGATAAACATATATATATCCCTTAAATACACACACATATATACCTTAAAATATATATCTTAATCACTATTTAAAAATTCGAAGAATGATTACTGATTCTCAGTGGTATTTAGAAATGATGACATTCGTCCCAGTCTTGCCCTCCCGTCTATTCAAAATTTTATGCTCAAGCTTGCTGAAAAATTCTATGCGAATCTTAATCATATTCCGAATGATGAAATTCGTAATCTCCCGAGATACGGTTTTACTCCGCCGGAAAATGCTAAACGCCCCAAGGCGGTTCTTTACAATTTACAAAGTTTCTAGACGTACTCGTCCATTAGTCATCATTTTTAGCAGCGGTTACCCTTCCTGTGGAATCTCTTTTTATTTTGCTATTTTACTGTTTTATAGTATTTTTTCTTTAATTATTTAATTATGGAATCGAATTTATTTTTACTCAACATAATTTAATTTTTTTTTAAATTTTTTTGCTATTATATTTTTATTTCAATTTACTTCTTAAAATTCTTAATTTGGGGACATTTTCCTAACTACTTATTTCCTGATTTTTTATTATTTGATATTTGATGATATTTTTTGATAGCCATGCTTTTCCTGCTTATCACCATTTTGACCAGATAGGAGTTTAAGGCTCCCAGTGGACAAGGTACTCCGATAAACTGTAAAGACTGAATCACTATTTCTGACTCGTGTTTCACATTTCTGAAATGTGTTTTGAAAAATAATAAATATATAGCTTAATCACTATTTCTGATAATGAAAGTTTTATTTCTAAATCGTTTATTAAAACTGTTTATGTTAAACTATTTTTCTTGTCTATATTTATTAAGGGGAAAAAATACGAATTTCAAGCCGTCATAGTAAGAAGTTTAAAAACTATTACTCTACAAAAAAATTCTATACATTTTTAAACTCTGATCACTTTCAGGAAAATTTTTATTTTAAAATCAAAGATAGCCTCACATAAGCAAAAAATAGTGACTTTTTACTTATTTTTATCAGTCATTCTACATATAACATGAAAGCGATTTCATGCATATCTTTTCTATCTCAAGAATTGAAATATATTTCTATTTTCTTAATCTCTTTTGTATTTTGCTTATTATTCATATATTCATTTCACTGGAGTCCAGCCACTGCGAAGAGTCTAAATAATTCATTGGAAGATTTATGATTCCGTTCCAGTGTCTGCTCTAAAGTTTCGTTTTCCATCTTGATCAGCTTGCAGCCTCCTAAATTAGAGCCGGCCGAGGTTGGCAACATATAAAAACTTCTGCATTCCCATCTATCTTTCTAGGAGGAAGCTCTGACTCACTCGACATTTTGACCCAAACTTCTGCCGTTTCTCGCTGTGAAATATTATTTCTCATTTTCTCCAGAAATTGCTTTTTCCACCGTGAACACAAATTCCATTAATATATCTATATATATTTTTTTCAAAACATTTCTAGAAATCTTAAATCAGATTTTCTTTTCCTCCATTGATATTATTTTCTTTACAGCAGTTGTGTTGCACTTTTTTCTTTCTTTTATTTGAGGAAATGTAATTAATATTTCGTTGCAATTCAAAGGTCGAATTTTGAATCGGAATACCAAAAAGGTTTTTCGTCGCTGTTTTAAATCCAAATTCATCTTGCATACTGTTTACTTTCTGTAGTAAAAATTATAATTTATTAAAATAAAGGATAGGTGACCGTTAAAGAATGATGATGAATAAATTTAAAGCTTTATTTGATGATTATCAGTAGTATTAAAGGAACTTTTAAAAAAAGAAATACACAAATGTCACATTTTTTTTTTAAAATATAAAATTTCATCCCATTTAATTCAGGTTCTTTTCCAACCCAAACATGAAATTAATACAAATATAAAATAATATCCCATATCTCTTACACAGAACAAATATTCCTACCCATATTTTCGAACCTACCTCATATTTGTCGAACTGTATATACCGTCCACAATCCCAAATTCCATTATAAACTTAGTAAAGCTTTTTAAATACTTTCTTGATTAATTGTATTGTAAATAGAAAATATTCAACTAAACATTAATTTGTATACATTAATGAATGAAGCGATAAGTTTGGTAGATTGATTAATAATTGAAAATTATGATTTCGCCATTAGGTGTACAAATAAATCAGTCAAGAAATACTAGAAGATTATGTTAATAATATTGCTTTTCTCTCTAACATAATCTTCTAGTGTGTTTTGACAGAAAAAAAATGATGTTGAGTTTGATGATGAAAATCTGTAATAAATTATCATTATTATTATTATTATTATTTTGGTTGAGACTTTTGTTTTTAATTAACTATATTTTTTCTGAATCACTGATAAAGCATAACACATGTAAAAAATTTCCTTTCTTGAAATGAAAATTTTATTTTTGAAAAAAAAAGTTATTATAATTATTATCTCCTTTATTACTTTATTAAAAAAAAAAAAATCTCGTATATACTTTATACAAAAAGAATATTTTTCTCCAGATTTGCCTGAATAAAAGACAATTATTATTGTTCAAAATCACAAATTCTGTTACAAATTTTATAAAGCTTATGATCCTTTTTTTTCGTCATTTAAACATTGCCTAAATCAATGTAATTTAATTAAAATGAATATGATGACATATGATCTTTTCTCAAGTTGCATCCTTTTTCTCGATGTATTTTAAGAAAACAATGTTTTGTGTGTTTAAAGAAAGTTTTTTATTATTATTATTTTTTTTTTTCATTTAGAGCGCTGTTATAAATGCCAGATTAATTCAGCATGTTGATTTAATATATATATATATATGTTTAAGTGGACAAATTTCATAATTTGTCCCATAAAATAAGTTAATTCATTTCAGCAGTTAAATTACAAGTCCCTTCCTCTTAAAACCCATTGAGGCAAAGAACTGATACCAATCTTTTCATCCATTGGTCTAAATCGACCATTGTTTTATGTGCTGCTTTCTCTTCTTCAGTTTTGTATGTTTACTCAACATTTCCATTGGTACTCCACCAAACAAGATTACTTATCTCAAGTCGCCCAAAAGAAGAAGAAGAAGAAAAAAAAAAAAAAAGTTTCTCATTTGCCAACATACAGAAATAAAAAAAACACTCCTTTCCAAAGATTTGTTATCTTTGCTTTGTATTGATCTCAATGGCTAATTTACAATCCGTGTCGGGATGAACGCCTTCGAGTGGTTCACCAACAAATCGTCCAGTCAGAATCACTTAGAACGGCACTTGTGATTCTGCGAAGTTGATTCCGTGCGATATGAAAGCCATTTAGGTTTCGTTTGCTGCACGCAACCTAATAGATTGTCATCGGAGCGATAAATTGGGGGATCTCGAGAACCTGTTAGCGATGTTTGCGGTTTTAATTGCTGGTCGACGCAGGACTTGTCACTTTTGATGGAAAGTGAATCTTCTTTTGTGGTCAGATGCTTTACTCATATATATTGACTATAATAGACTTTATCGTCCCTTTTAAGCGTTATCTTTCGTTGTTTGGTTTTGCCGGGCATGATTGACAATAGCATTATGTCCTTAATATAAATTCAATGTGGGTAAGAATTCAATTGTTTCTATTTTACATTATTATCAATTTACTTTGACATCTTTTAGATTCAACAAATAAATCTCCATTTAATTTAACAATTTCGATTGTCATTGAATTGTTTGACGATTGTATGTTGATATTATACTATTGTTTTTTGCAGTACATTAGCTGCAGAGATAAACATAAAATTTACAGTACGAATAATTTCTGTGGCTTTTGCTTTTTGATGGTCAGATATTTAACTTATGTTTCTGATATACACTTTACACATTATCAATAGGGTTTATCCAGCATGATTGACATCAAACTGAGTGTGAAATATGGTAACAATTAATTGTTTTTATTTTACATGAGGTATACATTAACATCAGGGATAGTACAGTTAGGACCTGCTCAAGATGCTTTTAATTTTAATTCTTTGTCCATTGCTGGTCGACGCAGGACTTGTCACTTTTGATGGAAAGTGAATCTTCTTTTTTGTGGTCAGATGCTTTGCTTATATATATTGACTATAATAGACTTTACTTATCGTCCCTTTTAAGCGTTATCTTTTGTTGTTTGGTTTTGTCAGGCATGATTGACAATACATTATAAATTCAATGCAGGTAAATGATTCAAGTGTTTCTATTTTACAAGAGCTATACATTAGCTTCAGAGATAAACAGAAAATTTACAGTACGAATTATTTCTGTGGCTTTTGTTTTCTGACTGTCATATTCTTAACTTGTGTATCTGGTATACACTTTAAGCATTATCATTAGGCTTATCTAGCATGATTGACATCAAACTGCGTGTGAAATATGAGTTTCAGGTAACAATTCATTGTTTCTATTTTACATGAGCTATACATTAACTTCAGAGATAGTGCATTTAGGACATGCTCAGGATGCTTTTAATTTTAATTTTAAATCAATAATAGACGTCCCTTTTGATGCAGAATTCATCTTAGATACTCTAAACTTGTTTGTTAATGTATGAGTAGACATTATTATCAATTTAGTTTGACAACTTTTAGGATTTAACAAATAAATCTCTATTTAATTTAACAATTTTTGATTGTCATTGAATTGTTTGACAGTTGTATGTTGATATTATAGTATTGTTCTTACAGTGCATTAAATATACATTAAAAATGTTGTTAGTCAACATAGATGCAGTAAAAATCACTTCGATTTTTATATAATGTAAATATTTGATAAAGACGAATCTATCGGTTATTATAAATAATATTTTTAAATGTCTGATATTTTTCCTGTCATTTCTAAATCAATCAAACTCCTTTTTCGAAATGGTAGATTTAGACAAACAGATATTGATTTGTAGAAGAATAGGTTATTTATCAATCTGGAAACAGCAAAAAGATAAAGCTGAGGAAGTTTCGCTGGAAACAAAATGTATTTTTTTGTTAAGGGATTTTAAATATCCTTATTTTTACACAATACTTTTCAGATTTATAATTCAGGAAAACAAATAATTATCAAAATAATAATAATAATAATATTTAATGTATAGGATTTTATTGACAAATATATCTGTAACAATATTTGATTATTAAATTAATATTCCTTGCAAATATATGTTGAATTTACTTACTTTTCCCATATTTTACAGAATATCTTAAACTATAATACTGTATCTAAATGTACTACAGATTTATATCTGGAGCCAAATTTTAATTAATGCACGACTTACTTTTTGGCTGTTTTATTACGTGAGTGATCGAATATCTAATATTGCTTTTATTCAAAATTAAATTGCTTTTTAGAAATATTATATAATTGCTTGAAAAACATACAGAAACAAATAATTTTATAAAAGTATCAGAAAAAAACAAATACTAAGTATGAAAAAAATAATAATAGATAATAGATGCTTAATTAGTTTAATAAAATGTTTCTACCCAATATATGTACTAAAATAAATAAACATTCATACCAGAAATACTCATTTTTGAAAATTCATACTAGTTTTTGCTATTATTTCGTATAAATGCAGATTTTGAATTATATATGCAATGCAGATTAATAGCTTGGGAGGGAAAAAATATTGCTACATTGAAGACATCATTGAATTATTGCTTGTGAAAATTACATACTAACACAATCGAATATAAAGCTTAAAGCAAATTTTTAACAATATATTGCATTCGTATGATAATGTTATAATTTATAAAATAGTTCATAATATTATAATTTATACTTTTTAAATGTCATCTAAATATATTATTATTATCAAAAAAATATCGTTTGAAAACAAAATAAAAATCTCGATAATTTATTAATTTCAATGGATAAAATTAAATAAAATTTCCTTTTATAATTATCATTAAAAATATCGTTTGAAAACAAAATAAAAATCTCGATAATTTATTAATTTCAATGGATAAAATTAAATAAAATTTCCTTTTATAACTATCATTAAAAATATCGTTTGAAAACAAAATAAAAAATCTCGATAATTTATTAATTTCAATGGATAAAATTAAATAAAATTTCCGTTTTTTTATTTAATAATGACTAACATGAAAACTGGCATTTGATTTCTGATGAAGAAAAGAATTATTCCTCGATTCCTACTTTCATTGAAGCTTTAAAGGAAGATGTATCGACAAACTTTAATGAAATATATATTTGATTGAAAATTAAAATATTTAAATCCAAAGCTTTTAATTCCAAAAATGATACAAATGTCTATGGAATAGTGATTATTGTTTAAAAAAATGAATAACAAATACTTTTAAGTCTGTGCTACTCATTCAGTATACTATATATGTATATATATTAAAATGAAATAAATATTCATAGAAAAATACTCATTTTTGAAAATGAGCAATACGGCAAAACGACCTTAGTAATAAGTTGGATTTCTGTAATAAAAGCAGCTTTGAAACTCAATAAGCGAAGTCAAACCGTAACCCTGAAGATAGAGCATGATAAATCTGTAAACCGTAAAAATCCTTCAGTTGGAGTTGGAGTATAAGGTGCAAGCTCCACACAGGCCGCCTCTCGAAGTGTTCGCTCCAAATAGCGCCGGTACCATAGCGTAGTAATAAAATAGTGCGTCCCCTATTCTCCTAAAGGAACAGAAAGTTGGGGCAAACATCTTCCGCTCTTTTCGTACTAGAATTGGCGCTGTATCGTCGCTTGGCTTCTTTTTCTTGTGCATTTATTTAAAAAGGCAAACATATTACGAAGTTATTCGAACATTCCGAGAAATGTCTGAAATTTTTTCTTTTTCAAGTCGAGTTATACATTTATTGAACTATGTGCTTATCAAGATACAAGAAATGCTATTTTGTTGATAACTCTTGTCATTTTTATATAAAAAATAATAAAACTATCAAAAAGTTCATATAAATGAATATTTTATTTTTAATCATTTTGGAGGGAAAATATTACACAAGAAAATTTATGAATAGAACATAAATACCAAGTACTTAAAAAAATTAAATTTATATTTATTTATTTTCTGATGATTAATGACTCATTCATTTTGAAAATCGTTGTATGATAGTGGATCTTTTTCACCCTTCGTGCCAACAATGCAAGTAGTATTAGCCAACAAAAGATTGTCGGCAAAAAGCGGTCAAATTATCATCGCATATGTTGAATTACAAAGTAAAAATCACGTGAGGACTATGTTTGTCCCAAATGCGCAGTCAAATGCGCTCATTTTATTACTATTCGAATGGTACAATATGTCTAACCTTGCAGTGGAATTCTTTCTTTCACGGTGAGTTTTAATTTAAATCAACTCATAAGGATCTTTTTTAATTACCTGTTATTTTTATACTTTTTACTAACAATGTAAATAGAAGTTTTTCAATTTTTAATAACAAAGAGTTTTCTTCGATTCAAAAATGAAACAAAAACAATTGAAAGTTAATAATTAGTTATTAATAATTATTAGACACCAGTTATTGAAGAATCGTGAAAGTCAAAATCTAAGGAAATAGTCTAAATAATCGTAAATTCCCAGCGTTATAAAATTTTAATTGCATTTCATTAATATTTATGATTTAAAGGTTTGAATATTTATCGCTACCGTAAAACATCTAAATGTGACAGCTTTTGAAAGAGGACTTTGAAGAAAGATGAAGGTCATTACTTTGAAAATAAACAACTAGCATTTCACAAAAACAAATAAGGAAAACTATTAAAATGATAATTTTTATACTTTTTAAATTATTTAATTTATGTTTATTAAAAATACTACATTAATTATTTAAAACCATAAAATGTTTTGGACATCAATTTTTTATGGTTTTAATCAATTTTTTTAAAGTTACTTCACCATAAAAAAGATATTTATCAGTTCGTTATTCATGCACTCTGCTGATGACTAAAATGACTATTTTTTTTCAAAACTTAGCATTGCTGCTTTCGTGTATGATTGGCATTTGGAAATAGTTAGTTCTAATAATAGTTTGGATTCTGTATAGAAAAGTTTCTGCTAACCCATAATTAAGAAGTAGCCGATTATTACAATTGTATAAGATTTTACTTTTCTATAATCAAGTTTTAGACATTTTTTAAAGAACTAATGACTATCCCATTTGTTCACAAATAATAAATTCATACTGCAAACTTTAGAAAATTTGAAAAGATTATCAAAATTTATTGGGTTAGATAAAATATCATGCATAGCTAATATTTTGTTTACAACAGAATTCTTCAAAGTGTTATGGGGGTTGCAAAACTTTGGGGGACAGAAAATTTAGCAACCTAAAAAACCGCAATGACCGGTAACTAATACAAAATCCATTTAGACAATACAAATGAGAATCGAAATTATGCCACTTGTCAAAAAAATTTTCAAGTGGACTATTTTAATTCATTGAGAATTATGTTTATAGTTTATTTTGACCCAAGTTTAAATCGATTAGTTTTAGTTCAAGTTTAATTTCAAAAAATCAATGGATGAATTTTAATTTTGTTGATAAGGACACAATTTCCCCCACTTTTGAAAAAGCTTGCTTCCACTGTTTTTGTACTACGTATTTATGGCAAGCGCATTAATGTTTGTAAAATCGGTCAACTCCGTAAAATATTGAAGAGGTTTTGATTTAGTTTGTTTATTTAGTTATTGCTTTAGTTTGAAATATTTAGAGGTTCTACATATTGATTCTTTTAAAGTTTTTAGGTAAGATAAAACTAGCATAACATTCAGAAGATAAACATTCGTTTTGTAAAATAAACATTCAGCTCATAAATATGAACATTTTGCTTCAGGTTTAACAAATGGTAAAACTGTATTCGGAAGAATATTAAAATTTTCTTTTTACAACTGATTGTCAGCAAATATTTTAATTTCTGGTTTTACTTTTTACTTCTGTAACTAGGATCGAGTAAATATTGGCTATTGGCTTTTAAGATCTTGATCTAAGAAATGGTCTATGAGATCTATAAGATGTTGGTCTAAGAAATGTGTATAAAATCTATGAGATATTAAGAAATAGTCTACTGTTTAAGATCTATTTGATATTGGTTTTAAAAAAAAAAAATAGTCTGTTATATCAAGAGATATTGATCTATAAGCTGAACACTTTTAATTTGAAGAATTACCATTTCAGAGATAATTGGTTGCTATGTAGAAATGTTCTCACTCAAACATGTTACTCTACTGAGCAAGATATGACTCATTATTGCAGTCATTGGTGTTGTCTTTCCTTCTTCAGATGTGGCCCGAGAACGTCGCATGATCCTGTGGCCCAGCCAATATATTTGTCACCTCAGACGAGGTGACCTGAGTGAAGAGAAGACGCCCTTCTATTATGTCGCCTGTCAGATGGCTGCTTTGTCGGCGATTTATGTTCTCAGAAAACGGAAGGCGTGAAATTCGAGTGAAAAAGGCACCAGAAATCGCAATTCCAAAATCACAAACGCTCGCCGACTTTTTGTCACACTCCCTTTTGTCACGGTAGTTATTAAGAACCTGTTCGTCGTTGCATCGACACCAGAATTCATTATCCAAAAAATTGCTTCCATGTTTAAATCGCTGTCGGTATTTTTCAAGAATTTGCCTTTTGATCTGCCCTGCATGTTAACATGCATTATTGAAAAGAAAACATCAAATAAATCCGTTTATAAACGTTCAAAATTTAATTATTTTTATTTTAATTAAAAATTTTATGAATTAAAATGTTTTTAATTTGATATATTACATAGGTATTAAATGCAGATTAATAATATACAGTTTTTTGATATCCAAAAAAAAAAAAAACTTGAGATTCATGTTAGAATTAAGCCTCTATTCGATTTCAGATATGAGATGTTTTCACTATAAGACTATAGATATATCACAAGAATTATTACTAGTCATAGAAAAATAATAATATGATTACAATAAACTTGTTTTTTTGATAACAAGTCTACAGATAAATATATTTTGTTGAATGACTTTTGTGGTCGTAGAAAGAAGTAAACGTCTTATCCGAATTTCAAAATCAATATAAAATGAAGTACTGTTATACATTTTTATACATTTACATTTTTATACATCTTCTTTTATAATTTTTTAAAGAAATTTTATAATTTATTGTCTTATATTCTTAATATTTTAATGATATAATTAATTTGAGAATATTTTTATTACAAAAACATAACGTATTTTATTCAAACACATTAAAAAGAGACAAAAAAAGTTTTTGGACAAATTATTTTAAAAATAAAATGGCATAATAGATTTTTAAAAATAAATTAAAATTTTAAAAATTGTTTTTAAATTTTAAAAATTCTGATTGTTATTATAGAAGTAATTCATTTTACTTTATCAAATAGTTTTTATCATGAAAGATAAAAAAAACATCAGCTTATTAATTGTTTATTAGTTCAAACTTGTAAAAAAAAAATTTATTACCTCCTCATAATAAATGGATAGTGTTAAAAATTAAATTCCATTATAAATTATGCAAATTTGTTCTAGCATAGTAAAACATTGGTACAAAAGTTATTGCAATATTAGTATTGGCAATGCTCCTCAAAAATTTATTTTATATACTGTGCACCCATCTTAAATTTATTTATTTATTATTATTATTTTTAAATCTTTCAAACTGATTTTATTTGAATCTTTTTTCATACACTAAGAAACATTTTTTTCCCAATTTTTTTATAACATTAAATTGCAGGAAATAAACTTGCATGTCTTTAATAATTGTAAAAGCTTCCTTTTAAATTTTAACTATTCCAGTGTTTTGTTTTTTCCCACAGCTATAAAATGATGAATACAGAATTGTTTTATGAAATTATAAGCTTATAATAATTTAAAATTTATTTTTAATTCGATTCTGGCAATTTACTTGTTTTTATATATGAATTTCAACCTAAATTA
>BPLR01016456.1:0-29258 GCA_021605095.1 Caerostris extrusa
TGTCGGCCACCCTTGGTCATTTTGTGCACATAGACCAGGCCTACAGTTTAAAGTAGATTCAGAACCATTCACAAACATCCATGCAGCGCCGGGAAGCTGAATCTGAAGAGGGCACCTGTGGTGCCAATGGCCAGGCGCTGGCGGAAATTGGCCATCAGGCCAT
The DNA here is from genome assembly GCA_021605095.1 of Caerostris extrusa. Classification (NCBI taxonomy): domain Eukaryota; kingdom Metazoa; phylum Arthropoda; class Arachnida; order Araneae; family Araneidae; genus Caerostris; species Caerostris extrusa. The sequence goes on from BPLR01016456.1 coordinate 164, forward strand.
CAGGATAAATGCGCATCAGTCCACACAATGCAAAAAAGATGGCCATCTTTTTTTTTTGCATAGAGAAAAATGTTTGTAGAGAAGTTATTGATTTTATTAGCTTTGAATTTTCAAAATAATTCAAAGTTTTTTTGTTTGAGACATACTGAATGTAGCTAAACCTTGAATTAAAATAACAGACTTATTAAAAATTTATTATTATTTTTATTTTTATGTGTACAGTAAATTAGATTATAATATAATAATTTAATGATATTTTGTAATAAATTTCTTCCATTTATATATTTACATTAATAACCGATCAATATTAGACAACGCCATATTTTGGCATTCCTGTAAGGAAGTAAAGAATATGGTGAAGTATTGATTCACCATAAGATTAAATTTCTTCCAGACACGATGAAAATAAAATTATTTCAGCAATCAAATTCATTCGTAATAATTTATACAATTGATTTAATACACAACAGTCATACGACATACATTCCTTTCGATCTAATTTACGACTCCAGAACTCCAGTTCCCCCTTTTAATGGCATCAGTAGGCAATGAGTACTTAAACCACCAGGTTTCAAGTTCCGAAAGAGGAAGTGTAAAAAAAGTCTCCCCAGAGTAAATGCTCTAGAATCGCTGGTGGATTGAATCAAAGGTTCCTGTCTCTGAAACAATGCCCCAGGATTTCCATCTAAGAAAAGAACGGAATTCACTCTCTCTACCTCTCACTCTTTCCTGGTGGAAGATAGACCACAATGCTCCCACACCACTCATGGAAGTCCACAAAATGGGGGATTACAGAAGAGGATTAAGTCACCGAAGATTAGTGCTCGAGATGTTTTGGGACAAAAAACAGGAAACGGAACTGAAAGCGTGGAGTTAAAAAGGCATTGTTTGTAGAGAGTTTGTTTGCACGAAATGGAATGTTAATTTTTCAAAACGAATTCGAAACAATGTTTGTTTAGTTAAGTGGTTGGTTTGGTTTTGTTAACGTGTGCTCGGAACACACACAACGCGAGGAAGGCTTATCCAGGAGCACTTTCTAATGGATAAAAGCACGTAACTCAGATTAAATGGTAACATAATGGTTGAGCACAGGCCAATCCTAAAATGACTGTTCCTACTCATTATGTAGTCATTCGGTCATTACAATACAAAGGGGCATCTTATACAATTTTAAAAAGATTATCCAGGAATAAACAAACAAAATATGTTGTTTATGTTTTTATACTTATATATGAAAATACTTTATATATGTTTTTTACTTATATACGTTACATACTCTATATACGTTTTTTTATATACGTTATATACTCTATATAAAAACGTTTTTACTTTGCGTTATATACTCCACATACGTTATATATTTTATATACGTTTACTTTATATATGTTTTTATATTTTATATACAAAAATTATATACGAAAGGCTATTGATAAAAAAATAACCCTAAGAAAATTGTAATCGGCTGGACCGATGTACTGGTTACCTATAAAGTTTAGAATTTAGTATAAAAACAAAATGTATAACAGCAATATTAAAAAATAAAAAAAATATATAGAATACTAAACAATGAAAAATCTCATCTTCACTTTGAAGTAAATTCTGTGCTTTTACCGGATGATCTTCTAGAACAATTTTACACTAATTTTTCTTCTGAATTAATTTTTTTCACTAAATTATTTAACAATTAATGATTTATTTTGTAAGTAAATATTACGTATAAAAAAAACTCGTGAATGAAATTTTTGGAAAAAAAAAAAAAGGCAGTGAAAGAAATAAAAAAAATTTCAGATTTCAGTGAAAACGTCCAAACTGAATAAGTAAGTAAGCATATATACTTCTCGAACTGAAGAACTTGGTGTGAAAGTTAACTGAAAATGTATGTGTCTTTGGAAGGGTTGGGCATGAATAAATTTTTTTCATTAAACTCGAAGGGGCACGAATTCTCTCAAATCTTTTATTTGGAATGCTCAAAGCAAATATTTTTCCAGCTTACGAATTTATTGTTCCCCTCCCGGGAAAAACATGTGGTGCTTAGCGTTTCTGTATAGATTAAGCACTGTTTGTTGAATTTCCAAAGTGAGTTTTGCTGAGAACCTAACATGCTATACTACAGATTTTTATGAAATTGAATATTTTTATGGTACCCATTTTCTATTTGAATTTTGTTTCCTTAATTTGTTATAAAATAAATCATCTTCAAATTATTGCAAAAACTTTCCAATGTATTTCTAAATAGCCCTGGTGGACTTTTTATTTTAGGTAACAGCCTAATTTTTCAAATCCCTATTTTCAGATTTGTTATGGCCCACATACAAACCATAAGGCCAAATATACCCTAAGCTCAATGTTCAGATCATATTAAGTATCAAGTATGATATTGAATAAAATATTCAACACTTTCTTATTTTGATTAGACATATCTAAAGAGAATTTTTGCGAGTTTTTATTTATTTATTATTTTTTTAGAAAATTTGGAACTAGACCAGTTGACTTGACCATATATGAGCAGCGAAAAACAATTACAATACTGCTAATAATGTTTGAAGTACTAACAGGGATTCATTTAATCATAATCCACAAATTTTTATGGAAAAGATACAAAAACAATAGTAAAAAGGAAAATGAACAAAAATATCTATGAATTTTTCAATTCTGTTCAATTGCAATTGTATCATTAACGCAAGGCATCCATGAAGATAAAGGTTCCTTTTATTTTTCCCAAGATATTGATAAAAGACATGACACAAAAATTAATTCGAAATAAATGCTTAGATAGATTGAGTAACGAGAATGTTGAACCATAAAATTTAGTAAGAACTTTTTGGCCCCTTAGAAAAATCAGTTATATCTCTTTGAGACTTGTCTTGGAGACTCAATAAGAATCAACTAAATAATACAAGGGTTATTTACTCATTACAGAAATAATTAAGCACAATTTTTTAACGAATATGAGTCCATTTCCCCAACCATTTAATATTTATTGTTTTCAATAGCTTTTTGGGATATTTTTCGTAATTTTTTTTTATTTCCAAACGTTTCTTTTGTGAAAATGAAAGCAAAAGTTGCGAAAGCGACAATATAGATAGGATTATATCGATTTAAATAAGGATAAAAATGCTACATAAAAAAATACAGAACTAGCAATCGAAATTGCTAAAGCAAACTTTTGATAACCTCCATAGATATCTTTGTGAAATGTGCAGCATATCATGTGAGTGCAGTGAAATATATACTGATTATTAACATGGTGAATTTGAATTGCAGAGCACCGGAGGGAAGATAAAACAGGAAAATGGAGACATTTTCCATGAACGTCATCGCACAGACGCTCTCCCAACACTCGGAGATGCTGGCTCCGGGAGTCATGGGGTGAGATATTTTTTCTTTATTTTAATTTCATAATGGATTTTTATGAATACAAAAGATTTGTGTTAAATGTGTGTTCTTTTTTTCCCAGTATCAATTTCATGAAACCTGAAAAACCCATCAACACCATGTCTGAAGTTTACAAGCTGGTGCAAGAGGAAGAACAATGCAAAGGTACTCACGACAATAAAATTTTAGTATACGCATTTCTAACTATTCGTATTAATAATTTCATATTTCAAATACATGAGTGCATTCATGGAAAATTAAAATAGATAAAATAGATACTAACATAAATTTTAAAGTTTATAGAGAAAAATAATAAAACAAAACACATTTTGTTTATTGATATTTTATCAGTAATAAAAATTTTTTTTTTTTGCTAATGGAAATGCAGTTACATTTGTAAGTTTCTATCAAGAACTCAATATCTTGATTGATACTTTTCAATAGGACTTTTGTACTGGGCTGGAAAATGTTATCCTCTTGTACCATGAAAATTTGAGAAGAAATAATAATTTTACACATTTTGATGAAATTTATAGTAATAGCAACATAAAAAAGCGAGATATCAATGGGGCTGTAACAGTAAATGATTAGTAACGTTAAAATTATCTTTATTGATATTAAGCAATAATTAACATCGAAGAAATAAATGAGAATTTAGATTTATACATTATGAATAGTACTTCCTCAAGAATTTCAAGTTGTATATTATTTTTATGCAAGATGTTACCCTAGAATGAGATCCGCAGTGTCACAAACACATAGGGGAAAAATAACTGTACAGGTTGTTTCAAGCTGACAGCTCAGTAAATTAGAACCCAGATCGAATGCTGTGGGTTAGCGTTGTAAATTAATATTAGCATCTGGTGCTTATTAATATTAACATATTCCTGTTACTATTGAACTTTATCGATGCATTTATACGGAGACTGAATCTTTCATGAAATGAAATTTTGAAATATAATGTTTTACAACAATATCATTTTTAAGCAATTTTCATCCAAATTTTAAAGTATAAAATTGTATAAAAAAATGGATAATAAAATTTTAATAGATTTTTTTTTTAATTTAAATAGATTTAATCGAAACATTTGTAAAAGTGGCAAAATATTTTAAATCCAGAATATTTCCCATTAGAAAATTCCCCATTTCCCCAAAAAGCTTTTACAAACAGGGGAAAATAAATTAATAATCCCAATATTGTGGTAGGTGGTCGAATCATATGCAATTCCGAATCATCTAGGTAATGTATACTACCTCTTCTAGGAGTTTGTAAGGTTTTAGCTGCAGCACGGCCACCCTGAATAGTGACAAATTTGATCAACGTTGTTATGTTTTCGATAGAATTAACGATTTATTATATGAAATGTATTGATGTAGAATGTAAATGCATTGATAGTTGAACGATAAACTACTGAGCACAATAAAAATTTTTACTTTTTTTCTCAAGTTAAATGAACATGTTTATATAACGTGATCCAACGATCATGAGACAAATTTTGAGGGGGTAGTACAGCTTTCTAAAATATACATTTTTTGTATAGGAATGTAGGGTCGAAAGTGATGCGTTGAGAAACGAACACACTTTCAAACAAATTTTTCACAACAGCCAGGCACAATGCACCAATTGATATTCTTCACGAGATGGGTTTCAAGTCGGCAACACGATGCGTCCTCTACTTTATTCTTACTCTGCGTTTGCAATTGTTTTGTTATTTACGAGACTCTCTTAAGAACCCCGTTTCTCGACATCCATTGTGGTCTGGCATCTTTGGAAATGCTCGTCAATCACTCCTTCGATGCCACATGCATTACTGTTGGTCTAAACATTGAATCAGAGAAGCACTTTGCAATTATGTTTTTCTTTCCATATTCCTTTTCTGTGCTCGTGCCTCAACGCGTCACTTCCGACACTACATTCTATACAAAAAAGGTGTTTTAATAATCTTCTGTACAACCCCTCAAAAGTTTGACCATTGAATCACCCTGTACATGATAAATTAAAATTTGGAAGTTGATTTCAGTTTATTTTCAATATTTTATTTTTGAATTTGTATTGTTCATTGAAACTGTTAACTTTACTTCCAGTGAGGTCGCCAACGCCAGGAGGATGCACCAGCCCTCCCATCTTCAGACCCTCCAAGATCCCTCCGAGTGTGCCAGCCAAACCTCAAGCCCCACCGGCTCCAGCACCGGTTTCAGCCCCTCCCGCACCGGCGCCCGTAGCCCTTAAAAAGACTGCCCCGGCACCAGAGGGACCTTCCCAGGGCCCCTGCTCCGACTGCGGAAGGATCATTGTGTGAGTAAATAAACTTCACTGGATGCATTTAAAAAAAAAAATTTCTTCTTGTTTCTATCATCATCAATTTCGCTTTACAATCATCATCATAACTGGCTTGACATCCCATTGTGGGCCTTGGCCTTCTTTAAAAAGATCCAGCCAGGCTGTTCTTCTCTTGGCCGTGGACCTCCAGTTTTTGATCTTGATAACATCAAAATCAGAGTTTAAACAGTCGACACATCTGTTTTTCGGTCTTCTCCTTGGTCGTTGTCCAAAAGGGATTGCACTTCACAATCAACTCACGGAAGTTGAACATTTAGATTATGAACAATCTTTATTCTAAACTGACTGCGAAAAGGATAGTTTTCATTTTTATTAAGGTTTAGTTATAGGTTCCTGTTCAGTGTTTATTATTTATTAATTCTCATGAAAGATTTATTTAGCAAAGACAAATGGAGTACATATAATAACCCATTATTATATTGCGGGACAGTTTCTATAAGTTGGGAGATAAAGAAGATTTCTGATAGCAAGGCAATGCATAAAAGGGGAAAATACAGAATAAAAAAGAAAATGTACATAAAAGAGTTATAAAAAGTCGACCGAAGTTATTACCTTAAGACTTCTCTAGATTGCCAGTATCTCGCCGTCTCGGATTCGCCATGAAGTGCCAAGCAACGATGGAATGAACTCGGTAGATTAGTTCTACCAAATCACAAAGAGGGCAGTTTGGTTCGTCAAAAATCCTAATGAATTGTAGATGCTCACTATATCAGTTCTTTTTGTATTGAGACAAGCCACCAGCATTTTATTACAACACATGCAGGCCAATCGAACGGAGGTTAAGGTTAGCAGTGAGACCTCATGTCGAAAACTGCAGAACACTTAGTCGTATAGAACGTTGCCCAATAGGGAGACAGGTCTACATTGCAACCCACGGAGATAACGATAAGGCACAATAAAACCTATAAATTTATAAAGGATTCCAATGGTGGTTGAATTTTTAAAAATTTTAATTCGAAATTTAAAATATGATTTGGAATTATTGTTTACCAACATCGGCTGATTGAGGTCAAATTTGCTACGTCACCAGATTTAAAGCAGATTCAGATATAAAACCATATTTTTATTTATTTAAATTACAAATATAAATTTACACTTATTTGCTGCTCGTTTATTTTTAACAACCCCCTTAACTTTCTGTTTGTTTGACATTCTTTCCGTAGAAAGGGAGCTCAAAATATTTGCATAAAAGAGTATAATGACTGTTTTGAATTAATAACTAAAGTGTAATATAGTGGGTTATTTTTAGATACTAAATAAGAAAGGTTTTAAACTAAATAAGTCACACTTTTATATTTTATGCACAAAATGAAACCGTACATACAATTAGACAATATTTAATACCCAGAATTTAAAGTTAAAAAATTATAATCTGAATTTATGGAAGAACTCCAGTGTTGAGCCAGATCTCCTGCAGATACATAGGATTGCAATACACACGATATGTCGAGTAAAAGTATGTAGGATAACTGAATGTTTCTCTTAAGCGCCACAGGCGGCTCTCTTCCCAGTATGTCAGTTTGGTTTGGTTTGTCGTTATACGGTCATTTTTTTTTTACACACTTTAGAAATATTAGACCGAGACTTACAATTTAATGTGGATTCCAAACCACTAACAAACATCTATGCCTGAATTAAAACCTGAAGCCTGCTGTACCAAAGATCAGAGCGCTAGCCAATTGGCCACCAGGCCGCTACCAGCTTGTCAGAGAAAGAATGGCTACAATATCAAATTATTAATTTTCAAAAAATTTCTCGTAAATTCTTCAGGCTTATTTTATTATAATATCTATTTCATAATTTTTATGCAAACATATTTTCTTATTATTATATGAAGCCCATACTAAATTAATAAGTAAAATTAATAATAAATAAACAATAAACAACAATAATAAATAATTAACAATAGTGGTAAATCTCTTAAAACGCACTACAAAAATTTACGGTTGCTGTAATTAATAAATGATGTCAATTGATTAAAAATATCACCAAATAAGATTTATCGCACATGCCATAATACATTTTGTTTGTATTTCATATCAGTGGTCCTTTTGTGAATCTGAACGACAGGATTCTTCATCAAGAGTGTTTCAACTGCAGCACATGCGGGGCTTCCCTTAAAAAATACCGGTAAGTTTGTTAAAAAAAAGTATTCAAAGTTTAGCAAAGGGATCATTACTTTATACAATGTACATTTTTATAGTGTCGGAATTGTGACACAGTTTTTACACCTCGATTCAAAATAAAACACCTTCTCTCTTAAATCCGAAATCACATAGTTGGAAATGATTGCATTTCTGAAAAGTTTTTAAAATTCTTTTAAAAAATATGCATGTCATATGTATTTATTAAATGAATTGTTTATATAATATTTTTTTCAATAAACAACTCCTAATAAACTATAAAACAATATCGTATTTTGACAGTGAATATTTTTTTAGCTAAAAAACGAATTTCATGAAATGCATTTTGAATTTCTTTTATAGCTGACGTTTGGCAACTATTATTTAATAATTCATTGTTTTTTTATATATATTTTATCATATACTAGATTTAATGACGTTTTTAATATTTTCTTGGGGAATTTTTATTCATTTTAATTATTTTGTATAGCGAAATTTTATATGGCTGTTAAATTGAATATTTTTTGGGAGATTTAATTATTCTAATTGCTTGAAGATGTAAAATAACTAATTAGAGTTAGATTAAATAATATATATATGGAGCATTTAAATTTTGATCATTTTGAATTCAAAATTTTCAATCTTCATTTCCTTCACTAATGCTTTTCTTCTAAATAAAATGTACAAAAACAAAAATACACCACGCTATTGAACGCACATTGTCACTGAGCCAGGGAGTCCAGCATGCAAAAAATAATTAATTAAATAATAATAATAATTTAAAATTGCATTTTTAACATTTATTTAAAACATTTTAATCTGTTTAATTTTAGTATAATGGCCAGTTTCTTATTTTGTAGCAATAAATCTTAATTTTCGTCATTTTTAAGAAAAAAGAAAAAAAATATATGTCAAAATAAAAAACCACTACACTTGTCGAAAAAGTTGTCATGTGTAGTGATTAGCAAGTAAGTTGCCCTTCTGTAAGCTACTGTATTTTAAAATTTCAAGGATTATAAAAGATAATATGATAATTTGAGTAAAAATTTTTGATACGAATTAGAGGAAGGAAGGATCGACATACAAAGAGAGAGAGAGAGAGAGAGAGAGAGAGAGTTGAAGGTGACTGATTGTTGAAAATGTAACTTTTAGTCCTTACACTTTCATTTACTACAACATAAACATTGTATGCTAATAAGTATATTGTTTGCAGCTATGCTTTAAAATAAGTGTAATTATTCGTCTTTTGAAAAAGTTGTCATTTCAAGGGATATACTACATTTTAATCAAGCTTCTCGGTCCTATTTGAAAGCATACCGTGTTGTATGCAGATTTGAAAATTTACTACATTGTATTGAAGGTTAATTTTCATTTGCAAAATGCAAATTCTTATTTGTAATATTCTTTTGTCACAATGCAGAAGATTTTAGTGGTTTTCTCTATGTACTATTTCTGTACGTACATTTCTTTCCTCTATGTACATCCTGTACTTACATTTTTATTCCTCTATGCACATTTCCTGTACATTGGTAGACCTCATGTTCCTCGTATATACACATCCAACTGCTTATTACTACAGATGCATCCAAAATAAAAATCGCTGTTTTGTGATCTGTAGGTCAAACTGCCCAATGTCTTGTTAATCATGTGAGCGAGGAAACTCCAAAAGAAAACTGCACAACCAGCAAAGAGATCAGGAAGTCAGTTGCCAAAACAAACATAAATCCACTATGGTGCTTGAGGCAGCTACTCATTAAATAATGCCTCAATCACGCCAACTAAATCATTATTTAAATGACGTCTACACTGTCGTTTGGATGTTAACTCATTGCTGATTGCAGATGCGAATACTCGCTTTCGAGTGTAATGTAATACGATGCAATGTAATAAAAAATGCGTAGAGACATGCAATAATAATTCATGGTATAAGATTGCATTGCTTAAGTTCTCAGTGTATTAACTAACGCTTTTGAATAGATTCATTTTTATGCAATGACTGTAGATATTTCTTCTAAAACATTATTACTAATTATTAAACATTCATTACTAATTTTATAAAGTATGGCCCAAAAAGTCGATATAACCATGAATTGAATAAGTGTTCAACAAATGGAAGCATATACTTGTATAGCAGGTTAACATGCACTGCAATTCATATTTAAAAGATAGCGCCGTATGCAAAATCAGCGATACGGTTTTAATTATGCTAAGGTGCATATAAAAAAATTGTCCGTCCTGTCATTGTCGATGGAGGAAAGCAATTTAATCGTCAAATATTATTGCAAAGCCTCCTGACATTGGGCATATGAATTGAGAATGGAAAGAAATTCCGAAAAGTAAGCCTACTAAAATGATGATTTGAAATTGTGTGAAGAAGTTTGATGAGACTGATTCAGTAACAGACAGATGTCGGAAGAAGAGATTGCAGAAAATTTTAAATAACGCTTACTTAACGCTTACTTAATATCACGGAAAATTATTGGGAGAATTATTCGGTTAAGCGGGAGTTTCATAGTGAAAACATATCGAAGCATTAGAAAATAGAATTAATTTCATGTGTACAGTTCATGCAAAAATTTGTCACCACGGTAATTTTTACATAGCACAAGTCATTTGTTGTGATTCCTTTGTTGTGATTCCTTTATACACTGAAGTGACAAAAGTCATGGGATACCTCTTAATATCGTGTCGGCTCTCCTTTCGCCCGGCGAAGGGCAGCAACTCGACGTGGCATGGACTCAACAAGTCGTTGGAAGTCTTCTGCAGGAATATTGAGCCATGCTGTCTCGATAGACGTCCATAATTGTGAAAGCGTTGATGGTGCAGGATTTTGGGCACGAACAGACCTCTCGATGATGTCCCATAAATGCTCGATGGGATTCATGTCGGGCGATCTAGGTGGCCAGATCATTCGTTGTAATTGTCCAGAATGTTCTTCAAACCAATCGCGAACAGTTGTGGCCCGGTGACATGGCGCATCGTCATCCATAAAAATCCAATCGTTGTTTGGGTACATGAAGTCCATGAATGGCTGCAAGTGATCTCCAAGTAGCTGAACATAAGCATTTCCAGTCAATGTTCAGTCCAGTCGCACTAGAGGACCAAGTCCATGCCATGAAAAAACAGCCCACACTATTACGGAGCCACCACCAGCTTGAACAGTGCCTTGCTGACAGTTTGGGTCCATGGCTTCGTGGGGTCTGCGCCACTCGAACCCTACCATCAGCTCTTACCAACTGAAATCGTGACTCATCGGACCAGGCCACGGTTTTCATTCATCTAAGGACCAACTGATATGCTCACATGCCCACGAGAGTCGCTGCAAGCGATGTCGTTCCTGTCAGTAAAGGCACTCGAGTCAGTCTTCTGCTGGAATAGCCCAAGAAAGCCAAATTTCTCCGCACAGTTCTAACAGACAAGTCCCTTGTACGTACCACATTGATTTCTGCGGTTATTTGACGCAGTGTTGCTTGTCTGTTAGAATTTACGACTCTTTGCAGACGTCGCCGGTCTCGGTCGTTAAGTGCAGGAGGTCGACCACTGCGCTGTCCATGGTGGGATGTTATGCCTGAAATGTCATACTCTCGGCACACTCTTGACACAGTGGATCTGGGAATGTTGAATTCTAACGATTTCGAAATGGCATGACCCATGCGTCTAGCTCCAACTAACATTCCGCGTTCAAAGTCTGTCAATTCCCGTCGTGCGGTCATCATCACGTCAAAACCTCTTCACATGAATAACTTGAACAGAAATGAAAGCTCTGTGAAAGCACTACGCCTTTATACCTGTTCTACGCGTTGCTACTGCCATCTGAAAATTTGCATATTGCTATCCCATGACTTTTGTCACTTCAGTGTAGAACGCGAATTTGAACCATATTCTTCTGAAAAGCAAATATGTACTTTCATTTATTAGAAAGCTAGTACTAAATACACTTATTTATCTAGTGTTGATAATATTGTAGTATATGATTGTGTTTCGTTGCAGGATTCCACAACATAAACAACAAGCTGTACTGTGACACCCATGCAAAACTTGCAGCCAGAGTTATTGCCTCTCAAGTTGCATCTGCTGCAGCACCAGCGTGAGTACAGCATTTTTTTATTATTTTTTAGTTTTCTATATGAATCAGTGGCTAACAAAAAAAAAAATATTCGAATTTTTTTTTTTTTAACAAAATGTCTTGGTTAGAATGCTTAGTTATTTTTAAACAAAATGCTGCCTAGTGTTAATTATAAAAAAAAAAAAATACATGAAGTAAATATGTTAATACAGTTTTTTCAAATATTAATTCAGTAATTAAATTTAATCAATTAATTTTAGTTTTATAGGGGAGAAAAAAATTTCTCTTATATAAGATGTTTAGCAGGATATAAAGTTAAGAATGATTACCGTCAGTGGCGGAGCGTGTAGATCGCTGAAAAAAAGTTTCTTTTATCGTTCTGGGTTCTAGTCTGAATCAAGGAGGAAGAAAATGGAAAATGAAACACGTAAATAAATGACTGAGAGAGAGATAATATTTTCTAACTTAAAAAATGAATGAAAATATAGTGAAAAAAAGTAGGAATTGGCTTAAAAATTTTTTTTTTTTACTTGTTTTATGTTGCTTTCAATTGTGAATGCAATTATGAAATTGTGTTATTTTTGCCTTGTAGCTTCGCTCCGGCACCAGCGGCTTCCCAGCCTGCTCCAGCACCTTTTTCGCACCACCGAAACCCGTCCAGGCTCCGGTGATTCCCCTCTGCCCACCACGCCCATAGCATCGGCCCCCCACACCCCTGGCACCGCAGCCGGCCGTCGCCCCGCCCAAATTGCCCACCACCTCGATCCCCCAGCCCACCCCCACCCCCTTCAACCTCATGAACCTGCCCCAGAGCCCCAGCTCTTCGGGCAATCTCGCCTTCAGGGAGCATCTCCCCGCAGCCCTTCAAGGTGAGTGGCGCCTTGGGAAGTTCTTCGCATTTGTTAAACAAATTTATATATCAGCTTTCATAAATAAAAGTTAGATTTCATAATTAAAATTTTCATAAGTAAAGTTTTAATAATGTAGAAAATACACAGTCCAGTCACATTAATGTGACCACCACCTACTTTCGACATCAACGTGAAATACCCAATCACAAAAAGGCAGGTGGCAGCACATTGCAGTGGAGTGTATAGAAAGAATTCCACTTAATACCATTTGAATACCGCTTAATTCCACACTCCACTTAAAAAGCCAGAATATACAAGAGTGCATATTCTGGCTTTTGACAGGTGGTCACATTAACGTGACTGGACTGTGTATTTATCGATGAATCAAGTTACATTGCATTATATGATAAAGCTGGTCGACATCAAATTCCTCCTTGCAAAAATTAGATATGATTCTTACATATTTCACAATACTAAATCCAAATATGGCAATCAAATTACTTTATCACATGTTATTTATTTTAGGAGAGTGATGGCTTTAAATTAAAATAGTAAAGCAAGATCATAGTTCTGGGCACCAGTAGTCTTGGTAATTTTTTTTTTTTATATCCAAATCGGAGATTCCACGTCAAATGTGGGGGTTTCGCCCATCCTTTGTTATTTGGGTTCTGACCAATGAGTACATTGGCTTCAGATCTGCCAGATGAAACGATTCCCCAAAAACACACAAGGTCGTCTAATTAGCAGTTTTTCCGAATAGTAAAAAATCATGTTGAAAGTGTGTTATTGTTTTATTTCTTTAGATTTTCTCGCGTTACGTGTTTTTTTTATCCTATTAAATAAAAAACGTTAATCCAAAAGTCGCGCATGAAACAAACAGTTTCGACAGTGTATCTGTATAAAACTTGGACATATATATAGTAAAGTATTTGTGTTTATGATGGATAAAGAAGTTGATAAATTTTCATACTTAAGCAAGATCCAACTAAAAGAATATATTTTTATCATAACTCAAGTGTACAACTGGTTTGAGATCCTAATTTCCGAGGAAAAACTTCATGTTGCTGAAAAAATCAATTTGTGATGCTTTTGACAACTCTGCAAAAATTTATTCAAGCATTAAATGTCTCATAATTATGAAGAAAGGATAGAGAACCCTAATTCATCATAGATGGCTGCATGCCTGTAATACTTCACTTCTCACATTCGCTTGAATCTTGTCCGTAAAATATGTTATCCATTTCTGATGAACGTGTAAGAGATGCAGCTGAAAATGGAATAAGAATATGTTAATAGATTATCCTAATGCACAATAAAAGAGATATTAGTCAACAAAATGAGTTTTTGTGAGAGGAATTTGTTAATTTATTAATACGGTAAAACTGATACCTTTTAAAATTTTTTTTATAGTAATTTAAACAGATCTATAAAACACACATCAAAGATCATAAATGCATTTCGAAATTTCTTAGTCAGATTAATTATGGATACTTTTTGTTATTACGCGGTCAAAAAAATTAAAAATCATCTGGTCTCTGAAAGTTGTTATAAAGTATATACCCTTCAGTAACTTACACCCGCAGAAGAAGAAAAGGTCAGCATAGAGATAAAATTTCTCAATTATTTAAATTTGAAAAGGAAACATCTCCTACTCCTTTTATGGTGGAGCGGAGAACAACAAAAAATATGGGGGATGGCTGCATAATTAATAGAATGTTTTACGAAATCATCCCTATAGGGTACTTTCAAAGGGAAAAAACCGCCATTCAATGTTTCCGATGCAACTGTTATTACATCTCAAATTACCAACCTCTTGGCAGATGTTTCTAATGACTTAAAAACCACGACGTTAATGAATGCTACATTAAAAGTGAAAAGTGAGGCCCACCTGTACCTACTGCCTTCCCAACGGTCCCTCAATCTCTTGAGAGGAAGCACGCTTTTCCAAAAGTACTACTAAGAAAAATTCAAGCTATTTCAAGCAACTTGCATACCACCTCATTCATTAAACATATAAATTCTATGCCTAACTTCTATTGAAAATTTTACATCGTCCAGCACTAATGTTACTTTCTTAAGTGCTTTTTCATATGGGATACATATAATTATGTGTAAAAATATTGTATGAATAAAAGTAATAAATAGAAAAGCTGCATTGAAACCTTTTATTTATTTATTTTTTAATTTTTTATTATTTTTTTGTGCATTTTTTTTTTTTGCCAAAAACAGGTTTAACTGTAAAATAATAAGTATTACAAGTGAATAAATTGATATTCTTTTAGTGTATGTGAAATTTCTAAACTTCTGAATACTAAATACAAAAAAAAAAAATATATATATATTATACATCATGAATATTCATTTTTTAATTATAATAATTCAACTTTAAAATACCTTTCTTTCATGTCCCTAGCCCTTACGTCATTTATAATATATGCAAATACTATTTTTCTAGGATGACGTATTTTAGATTCTATCTTTAAATGTAAAGTTCCATTTTGAAAACAGATATGAAGATAATGCTAAATTTATTCTACAAATATTACATAAACTAAACTAGATTTATTCTTTTCTGGCTAAAAACGTGAAGGAATTTTAACATATACAGTAATGTCTCTTTTTAATCCGAAGGGATTTATTATAAATTATTAGGATTTTAAGGGGAATATTACAGATAAAACACTCTAGATAGAAATTTAAGTCTTTTAAACATGTACATATTTCATGTATAATATTGTATTGAAACGAAAACTGACAGTTATAATAAACGGGAAAAAGGCAACCAGCATTGTGTCGCCATCTGGCAGTCAAGGTTAACAAACGCCCGAATCCATACGAAAAGGCTTGATCGGCACCGGATTATAGAATACGCTGATCAAACGAATGCCGGATTAAATAGGGGCTACGTCATTATGCATTTTATTCTAAATAAAATTACTCATTTATTAAGAGTTTTATTTTAAAAACAACTGCAGATAAATTTTATTTTTGTTCACTAGTAACTATTATTTCTTTCTTACCCACATCTCAGAGAGACGTTCTGGAGAATACCACCGCGTGAATGCTCCGACCAGCCCCACCCCAGGGGCCGCCCCTTCTGCCCCTCCAGCTTACTCCTCTGACCACTACCTTTCGAGATGAAGCCCTACATGCCACCACAGAGCAGGTACAGTGCCCGGATTCCTTATATTTAACATAAGAGTAAGACCTATTTTCCTCTATCATGATTGATTCGCGCTGATTATATCAGCAATGAGTTGTTATGAAGTTATAATTTTATACAGATTTAACTAAACGTATGAATGACCTTAATTCAAAATTTATTTGTGTAATTTATGGAATTACCTATATGCATCATTTATTGTAAATTTTTAAGATAAATCTCATATCATAATTTACAATTGAAATGTTCAAATTCATTATGCATGCTTATTATTCTGCTTCCTAATTACTCGTAATTAATTAATAACTGGTCGTTATTTGTATGATTTTCTTACATTGTAAATTTTAAAATGCAATTAAAATAAATTAATGGTGCTCGCTGCCCATAATTTGGTAAGACCTGTACTAGACAACACGTTTCTTTCTTTCATCTGTTCATTATTCCAGACACAATCTTCTGTGTTTTCGTCCATCTTGGAGTCGTCCTCTTCAGAGGTCTCAGACTAGCCAGGTGACCCAGGTAGTGCAGCGAACGACTCAAGTGTCTCAGTCGACCCAGCAAGTGTCTCAGTCCTCGCAGTCTCAGTACTCGCTCGACTACAAGCAGGTGATCGGAGGGCAATCAAGTAAGCACTCGACTTTATTGAAATAATTTTCGAAGGAAGAAAAATCAATTATCTATATAGAGTTTCCCTACATTCATGGGCCAAACTTTTAGGGCTGGTTAAAATACACATAAAAAGTACTTTTTGCGTTTAGCAAGAGGAGTAGGAGGCGGAAATGATGGGTTTTTGCATCAGACTACACTGACTCGAGTTTCTCAGCAAATGTGTTTTCCCCAGATGAGTCTTATTTTTGACGCTAAAGCTGTACAATTACTATGTATGGATCACCTTTATCCCAAGTTGCATGTCAATATGTTTTTAGAAGTGATTCTCTGTTAATGTGTGATCAGATATTATAAATGATTTGTTTTTGACCATACTTGCTGCCATATCCACTCAACGGCATGACGATTAGCACCTTTCTAGAAGGGGCATTACTCAGTAATTTTCCAGTATGCCCTGTGTTTTTATGCCCTCGGTATGTCCTGTGGTATGCATTTTCAGCATGATAAGCTTCATAAAGTGCATAATTATTTCAATGGATTGCTTCAATGGTTTGGATTGACATGGACAAGGTGGACCAGTCACTTAGCAAGCCCGTTCATCCGATTTTTCAAGTATTGACTTGACAAGGCACTTCAAGACATTCATCCTCGAGACTCCAAATACCTCTAGCGAGAATCTCATTGTAAAAATTTCAATCGCTGCAAGTGTTAGTGAAATGCCTCAAGACATTCATCTTCGAGACTCTAAAATGCCCTGGTGAAGACCTCATAACAAACATTTCAATCGCTGCAGAAGGTATTAGTGAAACGACTCAACACATTCAAGTTCGAGACTCCAATTGCCTCTGATCAGCAGGTGTTGGTGAAACACTTGGCATCTTAGAAAGGAAACCTCAATCACTTGCTAGACGCTTCCAGTCGTGTATTGGTGTTGATGACTTATTGTAAATGTTACGTAAATAAAAAGAACTTTTCATATTCTCGGCATTTCTTGTGTTCCCACTTACACTTTTCATTTTTAACCTACTATTTCTACACACGAATGTTTTTTACGTGTTATATTACCTTCCATTAAAGTTTGGTCTATGAATCCAGGACTCTCGGTATGTACTTAATTATTTTATTAAATAAGTGATTTGATCTTTTTTTTTAAATATAGAATACTTGATCTGAATTTTTAAATCTTTATGATTTTTTTTTAAATTTTCCTCTATCTATGGTATATATACAATTTTGAAAATGAAATAAAAATAAAGATCTAAGTACAGTCATTATATTATTACCATTATACAATGAATAGCTTATATTAAATACAATCACAAAGCACATTAAAAAATGAAATATTTTTAAAACTACTTTTAGAGTTTTCTAAATTTCAATAGTGAGATTTCAATGGGCATATTTTGAAAAAAATTTATTAAGATTGTTAATTCATGGAATAGTTCAATGTATCAGTTTAGCATGTTATTGATATTTCTTCAAAATACAGTGTGATCAAGACAAATCTTGATAAATATAAGGTGAATTTTTAAAAAATTAAGCGAAAAGAAAGAGAGTACAACACAGGGGATTTTATTTTCACTGCATCTTAATGTAATTTTCTTTAGTAACAATATCTAATGAATGTAGATGAATATCTAATTTTTAAAGGGTTTCCTGCATTGAAAATCTTGCAAAATTTCTCTTGTAATTTGGGGATTCAGCTAATTTTTCAGCTAATTTTTCTTTAAACAGGATCTAATAAATTCTGTTACACAACACATGAGTTATTTTTGAGGATGTAGAAACCTTTTCTCAGATATTCCATACATTTATCTGTAGTTAAAAAAAAGATGTTTTTGATCAATTACATTTTCGGATAAAATATTCATTAATTCGAACAATTATATTCTTTTTCATCTCCCACCTTAACACTCGCTTTTAGAAAGTGCAAAAAAACTATTCTGATTTCATGACGAAATAGTTTCTTAATTTAGTTTGAACACTAATCACTTTTTTTGAAACAATATATTGATTTTCAATATGATTATTTTAAATGCTTTTAGTGCAATGCTGGCACGTACAATAATCACGTATAATCTTCTTTCCATCCCTTTCTTGACACCCTCCTTCCTTCTGACTCACCCCTGCATGTTCGAAAATCAGAAACCAAATTCGTTTGGCCACCCTGTGAGCCCAGTTTGAGGGCGATGGCTCCGTGGCGGTGGACTCTTCCACCCCAGAACTACTCCCCCCTCGTCACCCAGTCCACCCCCGCTGCCCAGCCCCCTAAGGGTGACAGCGCTCCGGGACTCCTTCCGCCTCTGTCCAGCCTCCTCAGCCATCGCCCACCTCCCGGTAGCACCTTCACCGTGCCTCCACTGCCAACCACCTTTGCAGCTCGATGCCGGCTCAAGTGGAAGAAGACACCTGCACCAGGTTAGTAGATGTAAAAGTTTCGCCATTCTTTTATACGTGCATAAAATTTTATTAATATCAGCTTACAAAATATTTGACTTAAATTTCGTGGGGATTGCTTTTCATTTTCAGAGAACAGGTTAAAAATTCAAATCCTGAACCTGAAATGGCCTGATTATTAGTCTTAGACTTAGATATCTTAACAGTGGTATCTCGGATCTAATTCCAACAAACACATATAGCACTTTTATATTTCATATAAAGTACTACCCCACTCAATAACCGATTTGGCGCTAACTTGGATCCTGAAGTTAGTCAACTTTTGTTCTCACCAAATTAGCGCCAAAACAACGAATATTGTAGTGTAATGCAGTGGTTCTCAGAGTGTTCCCTATGATATTCCAGTGAAATAGTACCCATATATAAAAAAAAAATATAGTTGCTTTCTTTTTGTCAGTTTTCCCATTCAAAGATAATATCATTACAAACAGCTAACCTTTTTGGTTGTTTTCTTTGCTATTTTTTATTTTTTCACATAAACAGTACTCTAATCAGCAATATAAGGCGCCGAGAAGCAAGGAGGTTTCCGAGAAACTAGGAGTGGTAACTACCATGATTGGCTACTAGGAGAGCTAGTGTCTATGTGATATTCAATGCTAAAATTAATTTATATTGCAGCCTTTGAGACACTACCGTATTCAACAAGTAGTCTATGGAGTTGACCATCTCTAGATATGAAACTATGAGGAGTTAGTAGCGATGCTTATTTCCCAGAAATTTATATATAGTGCCTACATTGATTTGTAGGTTTTTAAATGCGGCCCAAATCCTAAAAGTCTGAGAATCACTGGTCTAACGGATGGAAAATGTATCACCAAATTGCACAGAACATCGAACAGCACATTATATGGAAGAATCCCCCATATACTACGGAATGAAACCATCTCTACGCCTGCTACAGGTACTTTAAATCTACAAACTACAGATTACAGATTTGATCTACAAATTATGCAGATTCGATCCATCGTTCTCGCACCTCAGTCTATTTTTCCGTATTAAAAGGTACCTCCGGTGCACAACACTTGCTACCTGAAGTGGTGTTACGGGTAAATTTCGATGGTTCATGAGCCAAACATGAAGAGGTCTCAAATTTTAAATCAATAGGAACGACAATCCGTAAAGAAAACCGTTTAAAAAGAGAAAAACTACAATTTGTACCTTTAAATAGAAATGAATTATAATTATTATACAAATTGTGACTAAATTATGATCTTCACTGAATTCCTGGGCTTAAAAAAAACTTTCAGTTTTTTCCTTCTTGATTACAACTAAAAATGGTGACAAAAACTTTCATAAGCTCACAAACATAATTATCCTTTCAAAATTTATTATATGAAGTGGATTACATTAAAAATCAAGTAGAAAAGATTAGTCACGTTTTTACTTCATCCTGTATTTTAATCAAATTTAAACTTTCACATGTGTTAATCTGTTTTCACTTATGTTTTACTTTTCACTCCATTGCTCAATGTAATAAATCAAATGTAAACTAATACTTTTCCAGACCTCCTTAAAACACTTATCACATGCCAAAAAATAAGCTTATATTTTATAATTATGTTTTTCTTTACAGCCCCAGTGGAATTCCCAAAACAGGAAGCCCCAGCACCTGCGCCAGCTCAGCTCCCTGCTCCTGCTCCTGCTCCAGCTCCAGCTCCAGCTCACTTCCTGAGTCTGTTCTCAGGATCACAGGCACCCAACTTCGCCCTGGTTTCTGCCTCCCCATTTTGGATCTGAAGCCCGTTTCCCACCCCCCGCCCAGCCGGGAGTGCCCACTGATGCCGGGTCCAAGCCAGCCCTGAAGAAAGGCCGGGGCCAGCTTCCATGAAAGAGCAGATCCCAGGAAGAATTCCCTGTCTGTGGAGACTGCGGTGAGCCTATCAGGTAAAAATGGAGCATAATAGTTGTTTTCAGCTGACGGTGGGCACTTTGATTTGTGATAATAAACCTGTCTCTGAAAAATTTGTAGCAAAATCAGTTGCAGGGTCACTTGGGAATTTTTGTCTACTACATTGATGTTACATTTTGCCACAATAATTTTGAAGAATATTTACTGTGTATAGTTCGTAATGAGTTATACAGTGTATTAATATTGTTTTTGAGAAACTTGTATTTTGTACTTTCTTGGCTTGTGTACTTGGTACTTTGTGATATTTTCCACGACGTTCGAAGGAGAGGGGAGGTGGGGCCTTGGTGGGAGGAGGGGCGGTCAGGAAAGAAAAATTAGAAATTGATTTTTACCTCTTTTTTCTATTTTTTAAATTAAAAAAAAGATGACCTTTTGCTTAGTTATTCTGTTATTAATATTTCTTTCTTTTAAATTTTTAAATGTTTTGGCAACTGCCAGGAATATATACACTCAAGAGCCAAAACATTATGACCACCCCTACATTTTGCAATGAACTCGCCTGTGCGACGAAGGCACGTGATCAGGTGGAAGTGGTATTTAACTGCTGCTGAAGAGTCTGAAGAATCATTCTTTCATTTACTTATGTGTGATGGGAAAGGCTGCGGATCTAAGCGACTTTGATAGAGGGCAGATTGTAATGGCTCGAAAGCTCAGAAAAGTATTTCCAACTGCACGACTCGTGGGTTGTCCGCGATCTACAGTTGTTAGTATTTATGCAAAGTGGATGAATGACGGTGAAACCAGCAGTAGACGACATGTGTTGGGCGTCCACACGCTATCAAAAAGAAAAAGGTCGTCGAAACTGTCTCGCCGGTGAAGCAAAACCAGCCACACAGTGGTTCAGCTGGCAGCCCAATACAATGCAGGGCTGGCAAGTAGAATAGTATCGAGCACACTCCGTTCAGAGGACACTGTTGAATATGGGGCTACGCAGCAAACGTCCCACTCTCGTGTGCCTTTTGCTGACCAAGCGTCATCGCCAACTGCGCCTGCGCTGGGGCCGGAAATCGTGACTGGTCCATGGATCAGTGGGAGAGATTTGTCTGGTCAGATGAATCACGGTTTGTCATTCATCACGCCGATGGCCGTGTCAGATACGCCGTCTTCAAGGCGAACAGTTGCTCCCTCAATGTACAGTAGGCCATACACAGGCCGGTGGTGGCGGTGTTAAGGCTTTGGGGGGACGTTCCTTCTTGGGCGTCTCTGAGACCCGTGGTTGTGGGTAGAACAGATCATGAATGCTACAGGTATCTGGAACATCATTGCGGACCAGTTAAAATTCTTACATGGCCTCTGTTTTTCAATAGCTGAAATGGGAATGTTCCAACAGGACAACGCCCCTTGTCAAAGGCTGTAAATTGTGTTGGAGTGGTTCCATAGGAACATGATGCTGAATCCCAGTTAATGTCTTGTCGCCTAACTCACCGAATCGCAATCCGATAG
This sequence comes from Caerostris extrusa, assembly GCA_021605095.1. NCBI lineage: Eukaryota > Metazoa > Arthropoda > Arachnida > Araneae > Araneidae > Caerostris > Caerostris extrusa. Next base: position 22,501 of record BPLR01016456.1, read on the forward strand.
AACACATTTGGGATGTCCTGGGACGGCAGCTCAGAGTCAAAAAGATCACCAATTCGCAATATCTCGGATTTGCTTGACCGTTGCTTAAACATCTGGTACAATCTGTCTCCGCCATCTACCAAGGACTTGTGGCATCCATGCCAAGGCGGGTTGAAGCTGTAAGCAGCGCCAAAGGTGGGCCAACCCGTTATTGACAGGTGGTCATAATGTTTTGGCCTTGAGTAGTGTATATTGCTATAATTTCTATCTGAGCTATTGATATAGATTAGTTTTATACTTTATAGATAAGTGGTTCCATCTGATTTTACATTAACTATTAATTACAAACAATTTAGATGTTAATTACTAAAGTGTTATGATTCAACAATTTTTAGAATCCCTAAAAAAGTGAGCTAAATTTAATTTCAAAACATTATATGATTTAACGTATTTGATGCAAGAACAGAGAAAAAAGGCGAACATTACAAAAAATTATCAACACAAATTTATTAATAAAGTAAAAGAACAACACACTAACTTCATCAAAAATTGCTAGCAAAATACAATTTAAATTCAAACATAATAAAGAAATAGCATATTTTATTTTACACCAGTCCTATTTATATAAACTCAACAAAACTGAAGTTATAAGACACAGAGGAATTCATATCATTGTAAATTAATAGTGGACCCCCTTGAGATTGCAATATTCTTTTTCATATATTTAAAAATGATGCTTACTGTTCTCATTTTCCATTAAAACAACGGTACTTATTTTCAAACTAGTAAATAACTCTCATAATATTTTCACTCTGAGAACTGTCTTTCATATTTATTATTATCTTTCAATATATTTATTTTCATATGTTTTTCGTACGTTTCTGTGCAGAGGTCCTTTCATCATCGCCCCTGAATCGCACCTGGTGTCCAGACCACTTCCATTGCAACAACCTGCACTGCAAGACCCAACTGCTGGCGTCGGTTTCGTGGAGGAGCAGGGGCCAGCTGTGCTGTGAGAACTGCTTTACGAGGCCTTCCTCGCGCCCATTTGTAACAAGTGCCAAGTCAGAATCAAAGGGGTAGGTCCAAAAATTTTTGTCAAAATGCAATTCAACCCACGCGCTTGGCGTATTTTGAAAATAGCCAAATTTGGCGCGATTTTAAGCATCAGCCGAGATTTACGTGATGTCAGTATCCATAATAAATTAAATCAGTAATGAGAATTTCTGAAGCAATATAAAGCAGTGGAATACAGGGCACTTAGTGGTTACAAAAAATGCTTGCTTTGTCAATAATAATTGTTTAATTTGTTAAGCAGGTCGTATTTAAGAAGAATTAAGTTTAAATATTTATATTAATTAAATATTCAAACAAGCAAATTAAGTCTCCCAGATTGGAGCTGAGCAAGTTCACTCATAAAGTTGTGTAGCTTTATTTAAGGTGTCTACAAATAAAAACACATTTTAAAAAGTATTCAGATTTTTTTGATATCCAAAATATGGAAATATAAAAGATATCCCAGGAGCTGCATGTTATTCATTCCTTTAGATGGAGCTGGTTGCATTTATTTTTACGTTTGTTTTCATAATAAGCAAAGAGAAGGCCTTTTGATTCATAATAGCAGACATTTAACGTTCGGTGATCTGGAAATCTTTTAAGGCGATGAATCAGAAGATTGCAATTTGATTCTAATGTAATGGCCACACACATAAGTTCCTATAGAAACGTATCATAATACTAACTATGGATAATTTTGATTTTAATAATAAAAATTTCTGAAATGAAACAGTATTTGAATTGGGAAAAAATGATTCATTATGAACTTAAAGATCTGCATTTGAACCATCCCAAAAGTTCTTCAAATTGGAAAAAAATTATTTGATGTGTATCTCAATGTAAAATGTTGTTTTCCATCTCATTTTCTTCCTTTTATTTCTCTGAGCCAGAGTTCTCGATCTTTCACACTGCCTGAACGCTCTGGACAAACAATGGCATCCGGAGTGCTTCATCTGCGCCTACTGCCACAAGCCCTTCGGAAACAACTCTTTTTCTACCTGAAGATGGACTGCCCTACAGAAAGGTACGTCCTGTCTTTTGAAGGTTATTGTTGAGCAGCAACAATGGCAATTGACTTACGGCGATGGCCGAGAATGATACTGATGATGGGTTGTAGACCGCTACATGAAAATTACAACTGAATAATTCTTTTTTTTATATGAAGGTTTGAGAGGAGTTTATGAGTGTGCCTTGAGCTTCTTTATCTTATATGAGATCATTTAGTTGGTGAGTGTTATTATTGCCACGAATGGTTGGCATTGCCTTCAAGGAGGACGTTTTAGAAGTATATATCGTATGGGATATCAGTATGTTATCGATGTATGTTACAATCATATCGTTATGTATCGTATCATATGGGAGAAAATTTGGAAGTATCTACAACCTGATTGTCGTTGCCGGGCAACACATTCCACCATGTCCTCACTTTTAGAAAGCAGATTACTAAAACGGACGCCATTAGCATATTCATATTGCGCTTCGAAAGGATTTTATAGATACCACTGAACTTTATTGTAGAAATTGATTAAACCAAATAATAATTATCACCATTATGGAAGAATGTGTTTATCATATATAATTTTTTATTATTAAATCGTTTATTAATGAAAAACAGTGGGAGTACAATTTCAATTACTGAAACCAATTACAGATGTTTTCCTTGTTTTCTGTAAAATTAAACTGGAACTAAGGAAACATTAAGATTTGACTGTGGAATCAATTTCCTTGCATGCTAATGATTTCCATTAAGCTACAAAATTTAGCAGAGCATTGCTGTACTTTGAGAAAGAACATTATAATTTGAATCAATAAAAAAAAATAATTTTATATTTTCTTACAAATTTTTAAGTTTTGTCTGGATAATTTTGGACAACACTTAATAAATGAGTAATCGCTTAAGCCCGATAGAATCTTCTTTTGGAGATGAAACCGTAGTTAATTAACTTAACAAATTTGTATTAGGTATTTTTAAATTCAAAATTCTTTTGGTTAGTAGAATGGTCTATGTTTCAAAAATTTAACTTAACCACGTTTTCAAACCATATTTAACAAATTTGTATTAGAGTTTTTTAAATTCGCAAAATTCTTTTGTTAATTTAAATGAATCTATGTTTCAAAATTTAACCCATAAGAATTCGTTGAGAATACTTCATAATTTTGCATATTTTAAGAATAATGAATAGATTATTTTACGTATAAAGAAGTTGCATGGAAAAAAATTACGAACTTATTTTTTGCCTTCTATTCTGAATAGACTGGAACGAGCTGTTCACAACGAAATGCGTGGGCTGTGGATTCCCCTGATCGAAGCCGGTGATCGCTGGGTCGAAGTTGAACAATAACTACTACCTACAGTGCTTAAATGCAGCGCAAGTGAACCATTATAGAAGATTTACTATAGAAGTATAGAAGTAGACAAGAAAAATTCCACGATTAACATTTGTTAATCGACGTGAACGTCTACTGCAAGTGTTTTCGGCAAACGCCATATTTCATTTCTTTTCGCCAAATGCAATGTTTATATGTCATCTTCACTAATATAATGCTCTTTTAAGGTATATATATATATATATATATATCTTAAAAAGAGCATTACATATTATATATTTCCAAATAATAGCAATTTAATTTCAATCTCAGACGTTTTGATGCAAAATTATGCCGAAAAATAAAATGCATAATCATACGCCTTCTGTAATTCAATTTAATCTTTTCCTGAACATTTGAACAAAATTCTTTTTTAAATCTTAACCATTTTCTCTTATATATTTTTGGAAACCATCAGTATCATTATGAACATATTGTATGAAGATAGATACGACAAATATTCTAATACTAATGAATTTAAGAACTTTTTTTGAAGTAGCCAACTATAAATTTAGATATTAAGTATATTACAATCTTTGTAAAGCCAAATTGCAACTGGCATTAAACTACAATAACTAATAATTCCCAATACAAATTTCTACTTATTTATGTATATTTTAGATTTATTTTTTAAAAAATAAATGAAAAAAGAGTTATGCAAGCATACAAAATATTTGAATGTATTTTCTATGTAATATCACTTAATACGGAACCTGATAATCCCATTTGGTGACCATTTTTTTGGCGCGTGCACATTTCTTAAACAGAATCATAACAACATCTGTTAGTTAGTTGATTCAGCCATTGGCGACTTAAAACCGCCCCGAAATCAAAAAATTGGCAAGGGGTGATCATTTAAAAATTGCAATATTAATAATTGTTGATCGCCTTTGACAAAGTAAAGTGAAAACTGCAGAAGAATTTAGTGGTAATTTTTAAGAATGACTCGTTATCTTTTGTCTGCATACAATTTAGTGAGTTATTTGCTATTGAATTATTTGTATTGTAATGAATTCAGATTTAAAAATGATCAAAATTGTGTTTCATATTATTTCTTTGTTACATTTTTCTTTTTTTCTTTTTTAGGTATGCCAGAAAATTTGGAAGGCCAAAGCTTCTACGCTAAAGGAGGAAAAGCCATTTTGCAAACCGCATGCGCGATAAAGCGCTGAATTATTCACCATACTTATGCTGTGTGTGCACTCTATGTGGAATAATGTAATATTTGTTGACAATGAATGACTCAATCACGTATTTTAGACAACTCAACTCAAGAATCACGTGATACCTAAATGTGTGTGTTCGTGGATCGATTCCTTAGATTTAAAAAAATTAGTTGTGTAATGTTTAGAGAACATTTAAGTGACATTTTTCTTTAAAAGAAATTAACATAACTAAGGAAGGCCAATTTGTTTTTTTATTCTGAATCAACTTCTGTAGGGAAAGTATTCTCAATCTATTTTCACATATACTGTTTCACAAATTAAGATTTTTTGTCAATTCAAGTAAACTGTAATTTAATATGCCTTTCAGTAAAACTGAAATTAAGTTTAATATAAATGTGGAATAATAGAATTACAATGTATATGTATAACTACAATAAAGAACTAATATAACATATATTTCATAACATATCATTTTTGTGTGTGTGGGAAAATTTCATTAGTTATTATGTTTATTGATCTTATATATAGTTTCAAAAAATATAATGATGTAAGTAAACTAAATGAATGATCTGATGATTATAATTGGACATAAAATGAAATATAAATAAAATTATTTAAACCAGAAGCTTATTGTTTAGTATCTTTGTCGGAATTTTATAATGATTGTATTCTTGAAAAATAAATAAAAAGTAGTTAGTTACAAGACACATTTCAACAACACTTTCACAAATGTTATTTGATTAAATTTTTTTTCATTGTAAAAATATTATATTTTCAATACTGTTTTTAATTTTTTTTTCCTAACAAAATGAATATCTAAAAATTTGAAATATATTATCTAGGAATTAAAAACAATCACCAAAACCCCAGCAACTACCATTTAAAGACAAATAAAAAAAAAAAAATTCCAAAATTTTTGATGGCCCATATATTTTGTTTTGTTTTTGTTTTTTGACTTCTAATTGACTTCAGTTTTCATTGTTTTAGAAAAATAGTTATTGTTTCGTGTTGTAAAACAATATAAATAATTTTTAATCAGAAAAAAGAATTCTTCCTTTAAGGAAATCCTTCCTTCATCATATTTAATGAAAACACAAAAATCCAAATAAAAACAAACTTCCGTGCTCCATTCTACAATTACCTCATCTGAATAATTCGCAAACGATACTAGGTAGTAAAAGTGAAACTCCTCACCCCCTTCTCTACAATACCAAACGATTCCATTCCCTACAAAATCAAATCAGATCAGATAATCCGACGACTCACCGGAAAGAATACCCAGTTTGGCTGGAAACCGGAAGCGAAATGGCCGTCAACTTCTGTTAACTGTGACCTTACGCGACCTGCATGACTATCTCGTTATCTCAAATCGAACGAAGAACAAGGGAAGAGGCAACCATCCCCCTTCCTACCTTCACCCCTCAATTAAAGGTACAGCACGGGTGGTAGCCCGGTTCCAGTTACGAGCCGCCATTGTTGAAGATTCCACTTTCTCTGGCGGCTTATACCTCTTAACCTCAATATTTCTTTTTTGTGACTCTTCTGTAATTTTTTTGGCAACCGAAAATAAACGTCTGACGAATGTGCCGCGTGTGCATTTTTTTTTCTTTGTTCGTTTATTTAAAAAGTACATTGTTTGCATTCGCCAGGTAGTAAATAGCACAATTATTTTCATTTAATTTTTTGTTTATATTATTTCATTCACTTGACCCAGAGATCACCTTGCTTGTGTTTAAGAGTTGGCTCCACAGGAGAGATATTTCTCGTGATCTACATCTTACAGTTGCTATATTTTGCATGCTGTAATTCAGACAAACCAACGATGATAGTGAGATACTTATGTAGTTAAACAGGAACACTTATTATTAATAACATTAATTAGGTAAAAAAAATGTACAAATATTCAAGGTCTCATAAAGTCTCTTTAAAATTTCAAAAGTTTATTAAAAGGACAAAAATGAAAAAGATAGATAAATGAAATCATTACAAAATGAGGCATATACATATAAGACCCTTTTTTTTCAATTCCTTCTATTAGCTCACACTCTCCCCATATATATCTTGTTCAAATTTTCAATCGTTCATAAAATACTTTTTATTCATCCACCAAGTTCAAATACATTTTTTAACTTGTAGGATGACACTGAATGTGAATATAGTTGTTTCAAATATTAATTCAGTAATTAAATT
>BPLR01016457.1:0-35475 GCA_021605095.1 Caerostris extrusa
AAATTAATTATTACATTAATTACCTGAAAATTAAATAAAATAAATTACTTAAACTATTAAGATTAAAGAATTTTAAAGCACAATATTTTTAGTTGCCAATGAGGATTAATAGCTATATTTTATTGGGATTGATTTGCTAATTAGTATTAGAAGCCTTTTCGTATAATTTTGCTCCAACCATTTCTGGTAGATTTTTTATTAATTATTTGTAAAAAAAAATAGTTGAAAAAATTCTTTACCAGTATTTTATAAAATTCTCATAAACGGTTCAAAAATGTTTTTATTTTAAAATTATTTCAATTATTACTATATGCATTATTTTGTTTTTGTATAAATAAAATATCAAACTAAAATTAACAAAACGATACGATTTTATTATGCATTATAAATATCATTTAGAATGCATAATAGCAAATAAAAATATCTCAAAAAATATATAACGAGCTTTTAAAACAGTGCATAAGTATCGTATTGAAAAATTTATGTTCTTTTTTGGCTCTAAAATTTTTGTAAAATTCAAAAAATTTTTTATGTGATTTAGTATTTACATTCATACTTTATTTATAAAATAATAAATGAAGAAAATATTTTGTTTCCAAACCTAACATTGAGCCCGATGGCCGAGTGAATAGAGCTTCGTTGGTGGCACAAATTTCAGGTTGAGTCTTGGCGGTGCTATGGATGTTTGCAGTGGTTCGGAATTCACTTTAAACCATAGATCCCACTCTAATATGACTGTAGGGCGCAGGACTGACAACCCAAACCCGTAAAAATAAAACATCTCCTGTTTCGAAATATGCCAGCAGGCAGATGGGCTTGGCCTATGATGGGACTGTTGCGCCAATGAAGAATAATAAGAAACCTAACAATAATAAATACTAAATAAAACAATGGACTTATGACAAAAAAAATTGCAACGACGAAAAGAAAGTTGTATTTTAAGAGAGTTTTAAAAATTTCTTTTAGATACATAAGAATATCCGCTATACTTTGTTATATTTTTCAACATCTAGAGAAAAGAAAAAGCAATAAGTAGTTCGATCATCTCCGAAATACACTTATTTGAACTACTTTGTTGAAATTGTTTTTAGCCTTTAAAGTCTAAAAATTCTTTTTTTCCGCGATACAGTTTGACATAATACACGAGATGATGGTTTTCAACAAAGAAAAGTAATATTACTTTGATGCGAAAACATTATTGGACATTGTCCTGGAAAAAGCGAAAGGATATAAAAATTTGGGAAATGAAAAAGAATAAAAATAAAGTAAATATAGCATTGCAATAGTTATAAATTTCATTTCGTTTTCAAAATTAAAAATCCTTTATTAATAACATGAATTTACCCCCTCCCAGCGTCGTGGTTTTGTGACATTTCCGTATCCGTTGTTGACGTCCTTTGTAGTCATTGTTTTCAGAAAAGTTAGATGATTTAGACAGCAGCGTTTACTAGCATCTCGCATTGACAATCATGTTGTCTAGTGGGAGTTTCGAGTTTTCTCCCATACAAATTATCACATACCCATAAAAGTTCTCCTAGAAGACAATCTCCTTGTTTTTTAACTTACCGGAAAGCTGCTTGTAGTATAACTACGTAAGTGACTCACGAGATGCATTGATGTACAGAAAGAAAAAAAAAAAAAAAAAGTGATGTCCGTAAACTTTACAAAAATAATGCACGATTGTTATAATTAAATTAGAATAAGATAGAATAGAATTAGAATAGCTTTGATTCTATTTGTAATTAAATATAATAAATCCAAACGAGATTGATATTCAGGGTTACTAAATGAAACAACTAAACCATAGATAAGTATTTAAAATTTTTTAGATTAAATCATTTTACTTTTCGAAATTCAGAAATAAAAAGTTTAAACTATTTTTACAATTTTCGGTTGATTTTTCTTGCGCACAGTTATTACAACTTTTATATCTTTAAATTAATTACACGCACCATATCATCAATTTATAATTTTAAAATAACATAATTTTTAAATTAAAATTATAAGGCTGATTTTTTAAAAAAATTTATGTAAAATTCTTTTTAAATATCCAAGAAAATTTTTATGGATATATATTTAGTTTCAATGATTTCTTTTTTTTTGACAAAATCAAATGAAGCGAAAGGATAAAAAAAATTTGGGAAAAAAAGAAAAACAATGTCTAGGTTTTGTCGCTCTACGGTCATTTGTGCACACTTCAGGCTTATTAGACCAGGACCTACAGTTTAACGTGGATTCGAACCACTAACAAGCATCCCTGTAAACGCCAAGATTGAACCTGATCATCAGGCCACACAAAAAAAAAAAATTGTTTAAGAATCAGTTAAAGTAAATATAACATTGCAATAGTTATAAATTTCATAGTTAAATAATTAGTTAAAATTAGTTTCAACAGTTAAAAATTGCAGAGTTATAATTGCATAAAATAAAATCTTACGATCTTTCATTTATATATTCGAATATAAAAAGATAAAAAGAAAAAATGTTGTAACTTTCTGACATCTATCTCCTATGCTCAATTTAAATTCCTTGAATTTATTTCACTTGAAAATATGGCCAAAACACACATTTGGTAAATAACAAAAAGCATTACATTTAATTTTCTTTTCCTATAAGTAAAAAAAAAAGTGAGTGAGAGAGAGAGAGAGATGCCTGTTTTGGCTAAAGCAATTGATGTAAATCAAATAGACTGCTCGCAGAGAAACAAAAAACAAAAAAAGACACAAAAACTGCTGTACTTTCGTGACCAAAAACACAAGAAAAATTTCTTGATCTCCCTCTCGTATGAAGACTGCGAAAAGTTCAACATTTTTCATGCCTCTCGTGCGCCCGGATTTTACAAACTGCTCAAAGAAAATATTTATTCTTTGGAAATAAGTATTTTTCTTAGAGGGGGAACGTTCTTCTTCTTTTTACAAAAAAAAAAAAGAAATAAAAGAGTTAAAAAAAGTAGAAGAGAAGGAAAATTTTCTTCCGCGCCATAAAATTACTTGCGTAACAGTAAGAAGACTGATTGTCTGAAATCCGACGGAACGATCTTTGCATACAGTGCCGATTGAATCTTCATTTTCCCCTCGTTGCCACTGATTTCGCTCTGCTCCTGCTAAGCACACTTCTGGAATTTTAAAAGGCGATAACATTTCCCCATCCGAGGGGGATTTAGCAAGGCTTTCGAAAAGCGTCGGCTGCAATGAATGGAATTTAAAACGGACAATGTGTTTTTCTAGAAGATTAGGTGCTAAAATAACACGCGTCAGAAATGGAAGGAAAGTGATGAAAATTGGCCATGGATCTAATGTACTTATTTAAGGAAATGATAACACAATAAAACTAAATACATAGAAAAGCACAGTCCTTAGTTCGCTTTGGTTTGTCGCTCTACGGTCGTTTTTGTACACACTTCAGGCTAATTAGACAATAACCCCCAGTTTCACGATAATTTCCAACCACTACTATTATGCCGCACCACACCACTAAAGCTGAATTAGCCCTACACAGTTTAGAAATGATGTGGGTAAGAAAAGTCTGATTGCGCTCTGGGACGCTCTACGGTCATATGAGACCAGAACCTAAGGCGAAAAGTGGATTCGGAACTCCTACAAATATCCATGACCACGTCGAGTACTCGAGCCCGAAACCTGTGGTACCGGGCAACAGAGCGCTAGCCACTCAGCCATCCGGAATCCCCGATTTGAATCCTAACTGATTTGCAACCACTAATTCAAACCAATAGCTGGGTACCATACCACCTACAGGCCAAAAATAAGAAGAATGTTTAAAAATCAGTAAAAGTAAATATATCATTCACGATAGTTTTAAATTTCATAGTTAAATATTAGTTAAAATTACTTTCAATAGTTAAAAATTGCAATAGTTATAATTACCTAAAATAATTATTAATAATATCCTACGAGTTTTTCAATTTATATATTCAAATATAAAATGGTAAAAGACAAAAAATATTTTAACTTTCAGACATCTCTCATATGCGCATTTTAAATCCCTCGAATTTATTTCACTTGAAAACATGTCAGAAAATCACATTCGGTAAATAACAAAAAGCATTACATTTATCTTTTCCTTTTCTGTAAAAAAAAAAAAAAAAAAAAAGTGAAAGAAAAATGAGAGATGCCTGTTTCGGCTAATGCAATTGATGTAAATCAAGTAGACTGCTCACAGAGAACAAAAAAAAAAAAAAAGACACAAAAACTGCTGTACTTTCGTGACCAAAAACACAAGAAAAATTTCTGATCTTCCCTCTCGGATGAAGACTGCGAAAAGTTCCAACATTTCTCATGCCACTCGTGAGCCCGGATTTTACAAACTGCTCAAAGAAAATATTTATTCTTTGGAAATAAGTATTTTTCTTAGAGGGGGAACGTTCTTCTTCTTTTTACAAAAAAAAAAGAAATAAAAAGTTAAAGCAAAAAGAAGGAAGAACGATAAAATTACTCGCGTAAAAGTAAGACTGATTGTCTGAAATCGACGGAACGATCTTTGCATACAATGCCAATTGAATCTTCATTTTCCCCTGGTTGCCACTGATTTCGTTCTGCTGCTGCTAAGCACACTTCTGGAATTTTAAAAGGCGATAACATTTCCCCATCCGAGGGGATTTAGCAGGGCTTCGAAAAGCGTCGCCTGCAATGAATGGAATTTAAAACGGACAATGTGTTTTCTTTTGGGGAGATTCGGTGCTGAAATAACACGCGTCAGAAATAGAAGGAAAATGATGAAAATTAGCCATCATCAAAACTCAACATCAAACAAAAGTTAGTTCAGTGTCTTTGTGGATCTAATGTGCTTATTTAAGGAAATGATCAATGTGTTTATTAAATGAAATGATAAAACTAAATACATAGAAAAGCACAGTCCTTAGTTTCTTTTGGTTTATCTGCACTATGGTCATTTTGTGCACACTTTAGGTTAATTAGACCAAGACCAACAGTTTAAAGTGGATTCCAAATGACTACAAACATCCATGAGACGGCCGGAACTTTGAACCTGAAAATCTGTGTCACCAAAGGGCAGATCTAGCCACTGGCCATCCGACCTCAAAAAAAAAATGAAGAATCTTTCCGATTCAACCACTAACAAATATATCATTACAATAGTTCGAAATAAATAAAAAGCCGTGGTACCAAAATAAAAGCTTTCCTGTTAAAAAATAGTTAAAAAGAAGTTAAAATCAGTGAGATTCAAATATTTAAAAATAGTTATAAATTTCAATAGTTAAAATAGTTAAAAATTTACTTTCAATAGTTAAAAATTGCAATAGATATAATTACATAAAATAATTATGAACAATATCCTACGAGTTTTCAATTATATAATTGAAAATAAATGATAAAAAAAAATAAATATTGTAACTTTTTAACATCTCTCTCATATGGGCATTTTAAATTCCTGGAATTTATTTCATTTGAAAACACGGCTGAGAAAAACATTCGGTAAATAACAAAATGCATTACATTTAACTTTTCTTTTTCTATAAGGAAACAAGAAAACAAGTGTTAGAGAGAGATGCCTGTTTTGCCAAAGCAATTGATGTAAATCAAGCAGAATTGCTCAAACAGAAAACCAAAAACAAAAGGACAGAAAACCTCAGAACAAAAACTGGTGACTGTCGTGACCAAAAACACAAGAAAAATTTCTTTGATCTCCCTTTACGGATGATGGCTGTGAAAAGTTCAAACATTTCTCATGGCGCTCGTGCGCCCGGATTTTACAAACTGCTCAAAGAAAATATTTATTCTTTGGAAATAAGTATTTTTCTTAGAGGGGAAGGCGTTCTTCTTTCTTTTTACAAAAAAAAAAGAAATAAAAGAGTAAAAAAAAAGAAGGGAAGGAAAAATTATTCGCGCGTAACAGTAAGACTGATTGTCTGAAATCCGACGGAACGATCTTTGCATACAATGCCGATTGAATCTTCATTTTCCCCTGGTTGCCACTGATTTCGTTCTGCTGCTGCTAAGCACACTTCTGGAATTTTAAAAGGCGATAACATTTCCCCATCCGAGGGGGATTTAGCAAGGCTTTCGAAAAGCGTCGTCTGCAATGAATGGAATTTAAAACGGACAATGTATTTTCTTTTGCGGGAGATTCGGTGCTGAAATAACACGCGTCAGAAATGGAAGGAAAGTGATGAAAATTGACCATCGTCAAAACTGCTTATTCCGTTCTCAAAGTTCGTTCCGTGTCTTTATGGATTTAGTGTGTTTATTTGAGGAAACGAGAAGACAGTAAATCTAAATTATTACTGTCTTATGATTAGTTATTTTTTAAGGACTGTGCTTTTCTACGTCAGACCTTAAAATAACTTTTAAGTTTTCATATATATATTCTTATCCCATTTGGTAGACAGCAACAACTAATCCAAGTTCAAGAATTCATGTGGTTTCATGGAAGTGAGTCTGTGAAGCTGAAGAAGGAGGTCATTGCCAACATTTGCGTATTGTATGGGGGAAAACCCGAAAACTCAAACCAGGTAGTCCGACTCACGACGCAAGAGGCTGAACATCACAAACGGCGTCATTTCTCCTAGTTTTTCGAAACAATATCTACAACAAATAGCCAACGGATTGAACCTCCACCCTAAAGTTCACCATCGACTCGATATATATATATATATATAAATGCATATACCATTAATCTGTATTAATGTTCGTTTGAATTGAGAGACGTTCAGTACATTACATTAGGTTTCCAAATCAGAGGATCTCGATTCGACTTCAACAAGCATAGCTGAACTAATCATTTTGTGTATTGTATGGAAGGGTATGAGAAATTCGTAGAAAGCAAAACTTATCTCTTGGGTACGACGAGAAGGAAAGGAAAATGCGAACCGATGAAGGTATTCGTTAAAAACCATGGTGGTTCATTGTAGCAAATCCTTCCCTCTTGGTAACGTTGAATCTGCTAAATCTCTGCTTTTTATCTGTGTTTCAAATATTCTCAAACACTCTTCCACCTCTCAATATTATTGCAACAATGGTTCAACTTCAATAAGTTCAACAATGCTTTATTGAACTTGGAAAATTTAGAAACTACTTAAATATCTTTCAAGTACCCAAAGAAATGATCCCAGCGGGCAAGCTCAGCGGGACAAGCTCAGAGACGACCTCCCCAAGAGACTGATCCCCTGTCGAAGTGAATCACGACGCTCGTGCCACCGAAAATGACGAACGACATGAGATCATTGAATTAATTCCCTGGGCCTAATCCACTGACTCGGGGGAAATTTACGACCTCGACAGAACAAGCCGAATCAATTCTGAGAAAAGAACACTTGTCCGGTTCCATTATTGCTTCGGAAAGGCCCCGGGTTGCTATTATTATTATTTTCTAGTAAAGCGATCGTAGCAGCCTGTTGAGGGAATTGGGTGGGGTGCGATGCTATCTCTGGCTATTGTTCGTTCACAATTACGGATGTAAAATGCGGAAGGCCTTCTTTAATAATTCTCGGGGTGCGATTGAATTTACTACAAGTTTGCATTTTGAGATAACCCTCAGGATAAAGTGCTCGGAATTAAAAATGGAACTGTGATGAACTATCACTATTGAGGTGTGTGTTCATGTACTGCCCTTTCAAATATGATTCCAATTTGCGCTTTCATTACTTTATTTTAACATGACAATGCATGACAACACACAAAACTCACCATATAAATCTATAAAAATCTATTTATAACATAATAAATCGGTTTATACTGATTCCAACTGAGGTCTTACCTCATCCATTTCCAATTCCAATCTGGTGCCTTTCCCCATAAATAAGACGTTATGGTTTCCCTCTTGCAGGGATTATCAAGCACCCGTGGCTCGAGTTTACCACAGGAATATTTTACTAAAATAATTTATTAACCTCGAGCAATAGTTTAGATTAAACCAATTGCACTGGAGACGATGGAAAAGAAAGGGATCAAATTCCTTAATGTATTCCCCTCATACTTGTATAATGCAGGTAAAAAAAATAATAATAACATTCTCTGCCTGTGGTGAAACTATGGGTAAAATTGATCTGACTGTTCTTAACTATAGCAAATCAGTATGAAGTTGCTAATTGTCATTCTATAAATGGTATGTCAGGGTACTTTAGTCAATGAAATAATTAAATCTCCAGCGCCTGTAAAATAATTTATTGTAGTTTTAATATGTATCATTGGGTGTGAGAAAATGTTTTCCAGATTTTGAATCAGAAATGAATACTAAAATTAAGTTTTAAAAGAGAAGTTACGGGAAACATAACAAAGCAATAAAATCTGAACATATGATCTCGTGCAAAAATGAATAATTTCATTTTAAAGAATCAATTTTTTTTAAATTATCAAGAGTTACAATATATTTATACTACTTCACAATATTTTTTTTTATCTTTTTGAAAAGAAACATTCATAAGAGAAATTACATTAATAAGTATCAGTTCATCAATTACAGCTATAATTTAAAAGTTACTTTAATAAAAAAATATTACTCTAAGAAAAATACTACTTCTCTTTAATAAGAAATACTCTGAGAGGCATAATATGTGAAGAATCTTACACTAAACAATCATAGCTACACTAACAATTCACGTCAAATTTGGTATTCAAAATAAATTCGGTGGCATGAACAATCAGATGTTAATCTATTCATTAATGAGATATCGAAATATTTTCAAACTTTCATTGACTATATGGATTTGAAGTTAAAAGAAATGAAACCATTAATAATTTTTTAATCGATCATTTAAAATAATTTCACACGATATAACTAGCAACAGCCAGACTTTTATCTATATTTTTATATATATATATATATATATCTATATATATATCTAACTTTGCGATTTGGTGGAGGAAGCCTTTCACAAATATTTATCCCAACTTCAAATTCATCCTCTAATTTCCAAAAGCCCAGCCGGACATGGTAATTAACTGCCAACGCCAGTCGGGATCCTCGGAGGCTGTACTATTAATTGTAGGCCCATCAAATACTGGTTATCCTCTTGAATTACAAATCGAAGGCCCTAATGGCTCCATTAATGGAGGAAGGTAATGGACGGCCCCGGTTCGTCGGCATCGATCACCCTCCCGAGGCATGGACATTTAAGTGGAATTGAGCACCCCCAAATCGGTTTCTTGGCAAGAATGGGTTGCCCTTCGTCTTCACAACGCTTGCTTCCGGCGACTTTTATCCACTGTTGTTGAGCTAACAGATTACTTAAAAAGCAACTCATTGTACTAGAAGTTCATTTGAAGTCTGAAAAACTAAGATTTTTAAGAAAGGGATCTATGTACTGAGAGATTGGATGGCAGGAAACGATCAGTAGGAGTCTAATAAGGAATTAGTGACTAATCACTGGTCGGAATTTTGGATTGATTAAATCTGGAATTGCAATATGTCTGCAGATGAATTCCCTGGAGGTGTAAGCCTCTAATTGGAATCCAGTTTACTGTTTTATTGGTCAAGATAGTTTGTTTTTGTTTTTAATTTTATAAATAGGCTAAATGGGTTTTGCGTGCTATCAATTAAGATCAGATTTAAACATGGTGCCACTTTTTTTATGCGTGTTTAATGGTTTCGGAACACATAAAGTGATTAGCACTCTGGTGCTAGGTGACATAGCTTTCGGGCTCCATTAATGGCGGTGGGTAATGGACAGTCCCGATTCGTCGCATCTATCACTCCCTCTCGAGGCATGGACATTTAAGTGGGATTGAGCACCCCCTAATCGCTTTCTTGGTAAGAAAGGGTTGCCCCTTCGTCTTCATAACGCCTTGCTTCCGGCGAATTTTATTCACTGTTGTTGATCTAACAGATTACTTAAAAAGCAACTACCTGTACTAGAAGTTCATTCGAAGTCGAAGAAACAAGGTTTTTAAGAAAGGGGTCTGCTGAGGGATTCGAAACGATCAATAGGATGTCTTATAAGGAATTAGTGACTACAATGGTCCGAATCATTGCGACATTTTGGATTGATTACATTTGGAATTGTAATACGTCTGCAGATGAATTCTCTGGAGGCGTAAGCGTCTAATTGGAATTCAGTTTACTGTTGTTTTATTGGTCAAGAAAGTTTGTTTTTGTTTTTATAAATTATCTAAATGATTTTTGTGTGCTATCAATTAAACATGATGACACTTTTTTATGTTTATTTAATAGTTTCTAAAGACATAAAGTTACTAGCGCTCTGGTGCTCGGTGCCACAGGTTTTGGGTTCGAATCTCAGCGGTTCCATGGATGTTTGTAGTGGTTCGGAAACCAATTTAAATCGTAAGTCCTGGTCTAATATGACTGTAAAGCGTTGGGCGTAGGAATGATAACCCTACCTCATAAAAAGAAACCAACATCCCATGTTTCGGAATGTGCAAGTAGGCAGACGATCTTGTACCACCATGGGACTGTTGACTATAAAATGCACATTTAAATAATAAATAGACCTATAAATAGACTATAAATAAGAAATTTTGGCCGAGTTGCATCAATAATCAATCAGTTGTGAGAATTAAAGAGCAAATTAATACAATTTTTTTAATATCTTTTAATATTAAAATGATTCTTACAATAAATTGCTCTGTGAAAGGCATAATATGAAGAATCTTACCCTAAGAACTCATACTAAGGTAACATTTCATATTAAACTTCGAGTTCAAAATAAATTCGGTGGCATGAACCACCAAATATTAAATTATTCATTAATAAGATGTCAACATATCTGCAAATTTCCATTGACTATATGGATTTGAAGTTTAAAAATGATTAAATTATTCTTTAAGCGATCATTTAAAATAACTTCACACGGTATCAGTAACAGCCAGACTTTTATCTTAATTTGTCCTCCGGAAATTGGAAATGTATAACTTTGCGATTTGGTGGAGGAAGGCTTTCACAAATATTTATCCCAACTTCAAATCCATCCTCTAATTTCAGAAAGCGCAGCCGGACATGATAATTAACTGCCACCGCCAGTCGGGATCCTCGGAGGCTGTACTATTAATTGTAGGCCCCTCAAATACTAGTTATCCTCTTGAATTACAAATCGAAGGCCGTAATGGCTCCATTAATGGCGGTGGGTAATGGACAGCCCCGATTCGTCGCATCGATCACTCCCTCCCGAGGCATGAACATTTAAGTGGGATTGAGCACCCCTAATCGGTTTCTTGGCAAGAAAGGGTTGCTCCTTCGTCTTCATAACGCCTTGCTTCCGGCTACTTTTATTCACTGTTGTTGAGCTAACAGATTACTTAAAAAAGCAACTCCTTGTACTAGAATTTCATTCGAAGTCGAAGAAACAAGGTTTTCAGAAAGGGATCTGCTGAGGGATTCGAAACGATCAATAGGAGTCTTATAAGAGTGACTAATCACTGGTCCGAATCATTGCGACATTTTGGATTGATTACATTTGGAATTGTAATACGTCTGCAGATGAATTCTCTGGAGGCGTAAGCGTCTAATTGGAATTCAGTTTACTGTTGTTTTATTGGTCAAGAAAGTTTGTTTTTGTTTTTATAAATTGTCTAAATGGTTTTTGTGTGCTATCAATTATGAACAGATTTAAACATGATGACACTTTTTTATGTTTATTTAATAGTTTCTAAAGACATAAAGTTACTAGCGCTCTGGTGATTGGTGCCACAGGTTTTGGGTTCGAATCTCAGCGGTTCCATGGATGTTTGTAGTGGTTCGGAAACCAATTTAAATCGTAAGTCCCGTTCTATTATGACTGTAGGGCTTTGGGCGTAGGAATGATACCCCTACCTCATAAAAAGAAACCAATATCCCATGTTTCGGAATCTGCCAGTAGGCAGACGGCATTGGCCCACCATGCGGCTATTGACTATAAAATACACATTTAAGTAAGAAATAGACTATAAATAATAGACACTATACTATAATAAATAGACTATACATAAGAAATGCACATTTTTATTGCTCATTTGCATCCATAATCAACCAGCTGTAAGAATGAAAAAAGCAATTTATTACAAAAATGTTTCAAATTATCTTTTTAATATTAAAATAATCCTTAACATAAATTGCTGTGGAGAAGCATAATATGTGAAGAATCATACCCTAAATACTTAAAGAAGTGCAAAATCTAGTGAAGAATCTTACCTTAAATACTGAATTAACATTTCATGTCAAACTTGGAATTCAAAATAAATTCAGTGGCACGAACAATCAGATGATAAATTATTCATTAATGAGATGCCAACATATTTGCAAACTTCCATTGACTATACATGGATTTGAAGTTAAAAAAGATTAAGTCATTAATTATTTTTTTCGGCAATAGTTCAAAATAATTTCTCACGGTATAATTAGCAACAGCAAGACTTTTATCTTTATTTGTCCTCCGGAAATTGGAAACATCCAGCAAACATACATATATAACTTTGCGATTTAGGTGAAGGAAGCTTTCACAAATATTTATCCCAACTTCAAATCCATCCTCTAATTTCAGAAAGCGCAGCCGGACATGATAATTAACTGCCACCGCCAGTCGGGATCCCTCGGAGGCTGTACTATTAATTGTAGGCCCCTCAAATACTAGTTATCCTCTTGAATTACAAATCGAAAGCCCTAATGGCTCCATTAATGGCGGATGGGTAATGGACAACCCCGGTTCGACGCATCGATCACTCCCTCCCGAGGCAGGGACATTTAAGTGGGATTGAGCACCCCTAATCGGTTTCTTGGCAAGAAAGGGTTGCCCCTTCGTCTTCACAACGCTTGCATCCGGCGACTTTTATCCACTGTTGAGCTAAGAGATAACTTAAAACACAACTCCTTGCAGAAAGTTCATTTGGAGTCGAATAAACAAGGTTTTTAAGAAAGGGATCTGCTGAGGGATTCGATCAATAGGATGTCTTATAAGGAATTAGTGACTAATCACTGGTCGGAATTATTGCGACATTTTGGATTGATTAAATCTGGAATTGTAATATGTCTGCAGATGAATTCCCTGGAGGTGTAAGCCTCTAATCGGAATCAGTTTACTTTTGTTTATTGGTCAAGATAGTTTACTTTGTTTTTGTTTGTTATAAATTGTCTGAATGGTTTTTGTGTGCTATCAAATAAGATCAGATTTAATCATGATGCCTCTTTTTTATGCCTTTTAATTGTTTCTAAGGATATAAATTGAATAACACTCCTCTGCTCAGTGCCCCAGGTTTTGGGTTCGAGTCTCGGCAGTTCCATGGATATTTGTAATGGTTCGGAATCCAATTTAAATTGTAAGTCACGGTCTAATATGACTGTAGAGTGTTGGCCGTAGGAATGATTACCCTACCTCATAAAAAGGAACCAATATCCCATGTTTCGGAATCTGCCAGTAGACAGACGGCCTTGCCCACCATGGGGCTGTTGACTATAATATGCACATTTAGATAAGAAATAGACTATTAATAATACACTATACTATAATAAAGGGACTATAAATAAGTAATGCACATTTTATGGCTCAGTTGCATCAATAATCAATCCGTTGTGAGAATTAAAAAGCAATTTATTGCAAAATGTTTTAAATATCTTTTAATATTAAAATAATTCTTACAATAAATTCCACTGGAGAGGCATAATATTTGAAGAATCTTACCCTAAATACTTAAAGAAGTGCAGAATGTGAAGAATCTTAAACTAAATACTCAACTAACATTTCATGTCAAACTTGGAATTCAAAATAAATTCGGTGGCATGAACAACTAGATGTTAAATTATTCATTCATGAGATGCCAAAATATCTGCAAACTGCCATTGACTATATGGATTCGAAGTTTAAAAAAGATTAAATTATTTTAAACGATGATTTAAAATAACTTCTCACGGTATAATTAGTAAACAGCCAGACTTTTATCTTTATTTGTCCTCCGGAAATTGGAAACATCCAGCAAACATATATATATATTTAACTTTGCGATTTGGTGGAGGAGGCTTTCACAAATATTTATCCCAACTTCAAATCCATCTCGCCGGATCCTCTAATTTCCGAAAGCCCAGCCGGACATGGTAATTAACTGCCACCGCCAGTTGGGATCCTTCGGGGCTGTACTATTAATTGTAGACCCCTCAAATATCGGTTATCCTCTCGAATTACAAATCGAAAGCCCTAATGGCTCCATTAATGGCGGATGGGTAATGGACAGCTCCGGTTCGTCGCATCGATCACCCCCCTCCTGAGGCATGAACATTTAAGTGGGATTTAGCACCCCCTAATCGGTTTCTTGGCAAGAAAGGGTTGTCCCTCTTCCGTCTTCATAACGCTTGCTTCCGACGACTTTTATCCACTGTTGTTGAGCTAACAGATTACTTAAAAAGCAACTCATTGTACTAGAAGTTCATTTGAAGTCGAAGAAGCAAGGTTTTTAAGAAAGGGATCTACTGAGAGATTCGATGGCTGGAAAGGAGCAGTAGGAGGTCTTATACTGACTAATCACTGGTCGGAATCAATGCGACATGTTGGATTGATTAAATTTGGAATTTAATATGTCTACAGATGAATTCTCTGGAGGCGTAAACATCTAATTGGAATTCAGTTTACTGTTGTTTTATTGTTCAAGAAAGTTTGTTTTTGTTTTTGTTTTTATAAATTGTCTAAATGGTTTTTGTGTGCTATCAGTTATGAACAGATTTAAACATGATGCCTCTTTTATACCTATTTAATAGATTCTAAAAATATGAAGTGACTAGCTCTCTGAGTGCGCTATTGGTACTCAGTGCCACAGATTTTGGGTTCAAGTTCCTTAAGTGCCATGAAGGTTTGTATCGGTTCAGAATCTACTTTAAGCCGTAGATCCTGGTCTAATATCACTGTGTTATCTTAGGACTGATAACCCTACGCTGCAAAAAAAAAAAACGTTTCCTATTTCTGAATCTGCGGACGGCCATGGTCAAACATGGACTGTAGCGCCAGGGAGTTAAATAGTAATTATACGTACATACTGAGAAAGACATAGAATAGTAAGGACTTTAATAAGGATATATACATTAAATTTAAAGATATATTATGAACAAAAATAATTTAATAATGGTGCATAAAGATTAATTTCAAAGAAGTAAGTGCGACATTTTGGATTATGTTTGTTGTAGTTTTCGGATACCAAGTACTTTTCACTAAAGGCATTCAGTTAGAGTTCGCATGTCATATTTCGAATCAGTCTTCCCCCAATAGGTCATTAAGGCAGACATTTTGGATTATTATTACATAGAAATATATTATTATAACACTCCAAGGACATAAATAACAAATTGCGTTGTATTTTAAATAGTTTATTAACATGTTAAATAAATGATTATTCAAATGGGTCTCTTATTGTGTTGCTTAGATGACATTGTGTAGCCTAAACGAAGAAAAATTTATTTACACGAAGCTCTTTATCTCGTAAAATAATATTATTTATACAGATCAGCCCAAGAGTATCTTGCATATAAGATTAAAAATACATGTAAATAATTAAAGGTAATTCAAATTATGTGGTGACGACATTCATTATTTAGAGTAAGTGTAACCGTTTTCAACATCCAATGCAATATTTTTGGTTTATCTGTAGAAAAATAAATATTTGAACGAAAAGCACACCTAGACATTTTCTCTCTTAATATATAATTTAAATGACTTTAATTCGCAAGCAGCCTATAATGCACGTATTCTCCTTTATAAGAGACATTTAATTGAAGCATGCAAAGTGTTTTCGCAGGTCAAAGGAGGTAACACATTACCGGGATTAAAACAACGAGGAAGATGAACGATCATGCAGGTAGCAGATTAATTGAGAAGACATACCGATTATAATGAGTTAAGACTTACTAGCGCATTCTGTCATTAATTGAAGATTTAAGTTCTGTACGTTTTTTTTTCAAGAGATGTAACCAATTAATAGGATCTACTGGATATCAATTATATTAATAATAATTTATAATGTCCTTTATTAATAAATTCGTTCAAATAAAACTCCTTTTCTATTATAAAGGGTCGAATATATTATTCTAAATATAAATTTCGTGAAAGTAGTGAATAGTATAAATGAAAGACACACATCAGAATAATAGAGTGACAGAGATATTTTCATTTATACACTATAGAATAATTGTTTTATATATATACTGTTTCCTATACAGGTTTGGTTTGTAGCTCTACTGTCATTTTGCACACACTTTGGACCTATAGCTTAACGCGGATTCCGAACCGCTAACAAACATCCATGCCATCGCCAGGATTCGAACCTGTAACACGGTAATTCATAGTAATATTTTATGATGTTTGTCACCTAATGGGTCACAAACATCTATTAATGGGCTCTTAACATGGTTATTATATTTCAACAGTAATAGCAAGTATTTCACATTGGCGCAACAGCCATATGATATATATATATATATAAGGTGCGCCGTCAACTGGAGAAAGGTGAGGCAGGAGATGTTTTCTTTTTACGGCGTAGGGATGTTAGCCCTACGTCTAGCAGTCATATTAGACCGGGACCTATGGTTTAAAGGGGATTCGAACCACTACAGACATCCATGGCACTGACGAGACCCGTACCCAAAAAATGTGGCACGGAACGCCAGTGATCTAGCGACTCGGCCGTCAGGCCCAATAGCATGTAATTATTTGCCGTAAATGGCAAAATGCTAGTTTGTAATGAAAAATAAAAAGGAGCCTATTTAAAAAATAAAGTTTTAAAATACTGATTATTTTCTATTTATTACTTTATAAAAACAACTGTACAATTTTTTTTTCAAGATGTATGATTTAACTGATAACAAAATATTACAAATTAAATAATTGCTATTTTTTGCATTAAAAAAAAATTTTACATTTTACATGAGCACAGATTTCAAAATTTTTACAGCTTATTCTATTTTTAATTTTACTTTCATTTTTTTAAAATTAATATTTCTGTATGACATGCATCAGATCAAAAAACAAAACATTATTTATGTATGTTAGCTGAATAACACAGTACCTTTTTGGTATAAATAATTTACAAATATTTGTTTAGATACAAAATTTTAGAACGGATTTATTTAGTTTCTAATTGAATGACTTATACAATGACACAACTTGAAGTTTTCAATAACTACTCTCTTTCTGTTCTCTTTAAATAACTTAACTCAAATAAAGACTTTGTAACTCATATGAGTAGAAAGAAATTATGAATGTAATTAAAAAGTGCCTTGTTTACTTTAGTTAAAAAAATTGCGATGATTAAAATATCACTAATTAACTTCTGTTTCAGTTTTAAAAAAGACTAAACGCAACTTGAGTTAGCTACTTTTTAATTTGATGAAAAGTCAGCCAAGAGATATTTTGAAACATCATATTTCATAGAAATGAAAAAATAAAAAATAAAAAAAATGCACAGAAAAACTTTTTCCGATAATTGTAGTCTACAAACTTTTGATTCTTTCGTTGCTCGTTAACGGATGTTTGCGCTGTTGATATATATATTTTTGTTTTACTTAAAAACAATTTTCAATGTAGCAAACTAAATATAATCAATAATAATTTAATTTTTAGAAAAGTTCCATTAAAAATAAATAAGATTATAGTAGGCGTTTTTTGTATTAAAACTTTTACGATAAAACATAAGTTATTTTGTTTGCATCCAATTTTCGAGACATATTATAAACATACGCATGACAACAACGAAAAAATTTTTTTTTTAAAAATACAGGATTTGAAAAACATTTTAAAATTACTTTAAAACAAGCAATATATAAAAAAAATTTCTACTTAGCTCAACAAAGAAAAATTTTATTTTAGTTACTTTTTTTCAATTCCTGCTATTAGCTCACACTCTTCTATATATATATCTTGTTCAAATTTTCAATCGTTCATAAAATACTTTTTATTCATCCGCTCAAGGTCAAATACATTTTTTTTCAACTTGTAGTGGATGACACTGGATGTTAATATTTTTTTTCAAATATTAATTCAGTTATTAAATTTAATTCATTAATTTTAGTTTTTTTAGATTTAAGTTGCATGTATCTACCAATAGATGGCGCCAGATGTAAGATGAAAATTTAAACTTAAAAGGAGGAATGAACTTAAAGTTCTTTTATATTACTTATTATTAAATGATTACAATTAATATAAATATGTATATACATATGACAGAATCACAATATTAAGTGGCAAAATAGAAAGCGAATTTCCTTGCAGTTTTCCATTTTCCTTTCTAATTAAATTTAATTAATGTATTAATATTTGAAAAAACTGTACTAACATTAAGTGTCACCCACTATAAATTTAAAAAATGTATTTGAACTTAAGTGGTGGAATAAAAAAAGCATTTTATTAAAGATTGAAATTTGAACAAGATATATAAATATATATAGGGAGAGTGTGAATTAATAGTAGGAATTGAAAGGTTTTCATTTCAAGCTGGAATTTTCCTCTTACATCTGGCGCCATCTATTGGTAGATATAAGCAACTTAAATCAGAAATAAACTAAAATTAATTAATTGCATTTAATGAATGAATTAATATTTGAAAAACTGTATTAACATTAAGTGTCATCCACAACAAGTTCAAAAAAATGTATTTTAACTTGAGTGGTGAATAAAAGTTAATTTATTAACGATTGAAAATTTGAACAAGATATATATAGGGAGAGTGTGAGCTAATAGAAGGAATTAAAAAAATGTATTTGAACTTGAGGGATGAATAAAAAGTATTTTATTAACGATTGAAAACTTGAACAAGATATATATATAGGGAGAGTGCGAACTAATAGTAGGAATTGAAAAAAAGTTTTCTAAATGCAAAAGTAAAATTGTAAGATTGTTAATTTGTTTTAAAATACATGTTATTCAATACTTTTTAAATATTTTTTTAAATAAAAGCATGAAATAACTTCTTTTAAATGTAAAAGGAAAGAAGAATTTCGAAATAAAATTGCTATTCAAATGACGTCTTCAAATCAAAAACTGTTTTAGAATTTAATATTAAATCCACTTATTTAAAATCCTTTTCCCCCATGAAACTAAATGAATTTTTATAAACTCTTTTTAACGATATTTATTATTTTGCCAAAAAATTTTATTTCTCTATTTTTATACGTTGTGTATTTAAATTTAATTAAAAGGATCAAATTTTTTCTTGTTTACACTCCTAGTATGCGTAACCATACATTCCATTCAAAGAATGCGGCAATAAATTTTTTAAAAAAAGAAAGAAAAAGAACTTTTTAATCAAAGTTGCATGAGAAAAGCATTTTCATAAATGCAAATTAAGAAGTCGAGAAAGCTACGAGAATATTTGAAGCTTGAAGAGAAGTGTTTGCATAATTAAAAGAACTCGAGAAGGTTATGCATTTTAATATCGGGTAGACGATTCTTGGAGTGTTTCGCTTTTGATGTGAAATATGTGTAAGATTTTAATATCAGGCAAGGTTATAAAACGTTCAAAAAGAAGTGCAGGAGAAAAATGGTTACTTTTTAAAAATTCAGGCAAAGTAATAATATTTTTAAAACTCATCTTTTTCTTGGTATTATTTTTTTCCAATGCCATGCATTTTCCGACTCGCTGTCCATTGAAAACTTGCGCAATTAGAATGCGCGTGGCCTCAATTCGAATCTGCTGTTTTCTTCCATTGATGAGGAGATTCGATGGCAGTTGTGACATGCGTAAAGCATCTTGCATAGGTAGTCAATATATCAGGTCAGAATTTTCTTTACTTTTTCTATACATAACCCCTGTACCTAAGACTATGTAGCCCTCTACCAGTTAGAAAGGTAAAGATATAACATCGGTGGGTCACATATGTACCACGAACAGCCCACCGACGAATGTTCTGGAGGAACAGTACCTACTGGGAGGATTTTTAGAGGTAACTGTTCCATTTTTTGTGTAGGGTGAAAACTCAGGAAATTCCCTCAAGACAGCCTGACTATCCATGCCAAATGCTTTACATACATCATCATAATCGTCTTTGAATCTCCACCTTGTTGAGAGCAGTGACTACAACAATGGCGCCAGTAGATTTATACTACAGCCTTCTGCACACTAACTGTGCACTTTTCCACTGGGTCTCGAACCCTGGTGGACTGAATCTCTCATTAATTATCTCATAAGACAGGTAATTACCCCTCTCGTAAGGCAATGCCCATATTTCATCACTCGACAGATGCATTTACGTGTGTCGGATCCTAAGTGTTCTGCAATGCGGGAAGGACATCCCATGATAATCCACTCATGGATGGAGGGAAAGAGGCAGCTTCTGTTGTACTGGAGTACCCGTAGGTAGGAGTCTGACTTGGCTCCGTGTCACTGAAGAAAGATGGAAGTGCCCTCGGTGAAGATTTTTAGGGGGAACTAGGGGGAGCTCTTTATGGGGGAGCATTTGCGTATCATATGAGAGAAAACCCAGAACTCATTGCCTCGTAAATCAGACTCCCACCAGGCAGTCTGATTAACGAGGCAAGATATTGAACATCACAAACGCCATCGAATCTTCTCGTTTTTGTAACAACAAAGCCTCCAGCGGATTGAACCTTAGCCCTAATGCTGAGCAGTCATGCATTTGTTGTCAAAAATATGCATCGAAGTCGGCGTTTTTCAGAGTGAGACACCACAATTTAAACAATTACCCCCCCCTGGTTAGCATATAGAAAATGTGTACTCTTTCCCGTAAGCCTAAGGGACAGACATTCCGGCCAACAGATTTATCGTGTTCATTTCTAGCTCAAATTAGAATACTTTCGGTGTGGCATTACTAGCAGGATTTTTAACTAAGCTCTCTCTTAGTTCGGAAATCTAAAGCACTGTCTAACAGGTTAACTCCGCTGATGTTTCAGTAAAAACAGATTTGATTTATTAATATCATTTTCAAGAAATAAAATTTGCCATGTAGGTTTCTTTTCAATTTTACTGTTTAATATTATTAATTTATAATACAAATACAAATTTATTTATTAATTTATTTTACTGTTTAGTATTATTAATTTATAATACAAATACAAATTTATTTTACTGTTTCATTAGTTTAATATTTTTATTATTTTATTGTTTTAATATTATTATTTATTATTAGTATTTTCACTTTTTGGTACGTGAGAATATGCATTTCTATTGAGAATACGCTATCTCTTAATCCTACATTCCAACATACATTAAATATTAATATAATTGTTTTCTGTGGTAACATGGTGTTGAATAGTGTTCAACACAAAATTACAAAAGTATGCTACTTATTTAAGCGTCACACCTGCAAGCATCTTGCTTTTTTACACCCATTCCCACCCATTTGCATTTAATTCCACGGAAACATTCGGATGACATTAATGCAATGGCTCCTCATCTCAGGCGCTTCACACCCAAGTGAAATCTCTTAAATTACACACATCCACAAGAGCAGAAATTGAGCGAAATGGCTATAAGTAGAGAACTGGAAGAGAAATATCGTTAAGGTAAAGCTTCTCCCCCTCATAAATAAAAGGTTTCTCGCCGTCCGTTATTCATTAAATACAACTTCGCTGTTGATTATTGATTCAGATCTGTAACACTTTTCGATAAGAAACAAAAACTTTTTTTTGTTTTTAATTGTTAAAATAGTTTTGTTATAAGTTTCTATAAAATTTGTAATTTATATGTTTTATTTTACATATTTGCACATCAAGTTATTTATTATACTTAAAATAAAATTATCTTTACTCAGTTTAACTTGAAATGACGTAATTGTTTTTCAAACCACAAAATGCATTTTTTGTGCATCATATAATGAATGTTTGTGCTCATGCTCCAGCATAATGTAAAAACTATAACATTTAGAATTATAACTAATAATTATAATTACAATTTAATTAATAATAATAAATTAATTTTATTATTAATAATAAATTAATTTTATGAATAATAAATAATAATTGATTTTTATTAAATAATAATAAATTAATTTTTTAATTTAATAATAATAATTTAATTATTTTTTCTTAATTTTTTATTTCAATTCAACAATTCATAATCAAAATTTGAGAAAACATTTTTATGAATTATTTTTAATTAAATAAAAAAAACTTTTAATTGCAATCACAATTTTGGTCTACTAGATATCAATAGCTACAGAAAACTGATTCGTTCTGTTACTTAAATTATTATTAAAAAATAACATAGAAAATTTTATGCATTTGTCTTCAATATATTTCCTAAATTATATTATATTCTTAAAAAATAGTGATAAACAGATAAAAGGCGAAAGAAAATTATCGAAAATTCTTGAATAAGAATGATCGCTTTTGTTAGAGAATTTATATTATTTAAGGTCAGTTATTTATATATCTTGAACTTTTAATTCGGAACAAATATTTTTTCCTAATAAAATTTAACAAAAATAGAAGTGTTTTATTTCTTGTAACTGGGTAAATGCCAGGTCATGTATGATAGTTAAATATGTATTTTTCAAATGATATTATAGTTGTCTTTATTGTCTTTTAATGATGAAACGATTGCAAATTCTTCATAATAAAATTAGGACAATGTGTCAAAACCTTTAACTCTCCCTCTAACATTGCATTAAACTTACAAACATCCTGATTCAAACCATACGCATCTATTTTTAACTTAGAAACATCTTATCCTCAGAAACAAAAAACTCAGAAACCCCCAGGAACATCCTAAGGATCCCTGAACCTGCCAAACATCCAAAGGACAGCAAACCTCGGAAACATCCAAAGGACATTAAGGTGTCAACTTGGCATGCCAGTCGCTCCACAACTAAGTGGAAAGATCTTAAATTCTAACCATCCACATCCATGCAATGAAATAATAATAATTCGAAAGTGAAAGAAAGAAACCAAAAAAAAGGTAAAGTCAATCGTAAATAAAAAGGCTCGTTCTATGTTCAGAATTCAGTAAATGAATGCAATTTCTTTTTATTTGCATTTTCTGTCTTCTTAAAAATATTCTATAAACAAATCATTCCACTGATGCAAATTTAAATCTGCTCATAAGACAGGAATAAGAATATATCTTCCAAGTTTTATCACTGTAAAATTGAATTCTTATAGAATTCTTTCAATTGAATATTTTGTGTTTTCTTTATATGTGCATGCTTTATTCTTTAATTTACATATCATATCATGCACTATAGAACAAAGAAATTATCTATTAAGCATAAGGAATTGAGTGATTTCATTAGGTTCCCTCTCGATATTTAATGATGAAACAAGTGTTAATAAAATTAGGAAAATGTGTCAAAACCTCTAACGCTCCCCTACAAGATGTTGCGCCACACCTTCTAAGCATCTTGATTTAAACCAGTCCCACCTTACTCCTCAGAAGCATTCAAAAGGACATTAAAGTAACAATCTGTCATGCCTGCCTCTCCACACCTATGTGAAAAGCTCTTAATATTGATAAGCAGAGAGTGGAAAGAGATATCGAAAAGGTAAGACCATCCATATATAAAAATCTCGCTCTCTCTCTCTTTCCCAGTCCAACGAATTCTCTGTATTTTTGAAAGCATACTTTTCGTTTTTAGTGAATTGAAACGAAAGAAAAGGAGAAAATTAAGTAACATATATTGAGAAAGAATTTCTTCTTCTTCGTCAGCACTACAACCTGCTACAGGCGGCCAAGTCTGTTTCTATGAGTTTCCTCTATTTTTTTTTTTAGTATGTCTGGGGCAACAGATGGCCATATATTGACACCCAGACCTTTTAGATCTCTTTCGATTGAATCAACCCATGTGGTCGAAGGCCTCCTTCTTCTTTGAATACCTTCAATTGTTGAAAAAGTAACTTTTTTAGTTGGATTTGAATTGTTATATCTGAAAATGTATCCCAGTCATCTAATGAGGGGTCTAATGACCGGTACCATATGTATCGTGTTCAACTCCCGGCGGTCTCATGGATGTTTATAGTGGTTCGGAATCCACTTTAAGCCTTAGATCCCGATCTCAAATGACCGTAGGACGTCACAGACCCAATCAGACTTCTTCTCCCCTACATCATTCTTAAATTGCAAAAGGGCAACTCAGTACTAGGCACAGTGATGTGGTGTGGTGTAGTAGTAGTAGTAGTAGTAGTAGTAGTAGTGGTAGCCATCTAATACGACTTGCTTTTATAACTTTTACAATATCATGAAAGAATTTTTCTCACTAATGCAGATTTGAATCTCTTTGTTGCTAAGAAGAAAGGTAAACATGTATTTCGATGTTATAGTTTTCTTTAACATTATAGTCTGTATTTCATTTGTAGCTATATGCCTTACACTTTATTCTACACATCACACTTTGCACTACTCAGACTCCTTATTAAACATAATTTGAAAATATTATTATTATTATGTTATATTCTTTGGTCATTAATAATAACAGATTTCACAAGTCACTTAGTATCCATAATATAATAATCTTAGGAAAATGTGTCAAAACTTTTAAGCATAGCCACATATCTATAGCATAGCCAAACCTTCCAGCATCCTGATTCCAACCATTCCTTGGAAATATGAAATGGAACATTAAAATAACAAGCTGCCGTGCCAAATCCTCCACACCTAAGTGAAAAGCTCTTACAACATTCTAATCAATTCGCGTGAATGGAAATTCTGCGAAATAATGATAAGTCGAGAGAGTAGGAGAGAGAGAGATATATCGAAAAGGTAAGCCCATCCATAAATAAAAAGGTTCTCCTAGTCCAGCGAGCGAGTGAATGCAACTCCTGGGCATTTGCATTCACTGTCTTTTCAAGGCACCCCTCTTCATTTATTAGTGAATCGGCGCGAAAGAGATAACCGAGTCACAAATATTGCAAGCGAATTGCCTCATTGATCCAGATCCGTATCACTTCGCGAATCAGTCACGCGTTCACAAATCCCTGGCAAACATTTATTTATGCGCAGAAGACAAGAGATCCGTTTTCCATTAGTGCAGGCGAAATGCGTTCCTAAATGAAGGAAGTCTTCCTTCAGAAAAGGAGGACGGGGGGGATTGGCCGAGGGTTGGAGGTGGTGACTCAGTAAGAATTCAGAAGGAAGGGATGCTTTGAGGCATGTGTTCGTTTCAGAGAGATTTGGAGTGGTATTGTTTGCAAAATACATAGTTTCAAATTTTGCCCATTCGTGTAATCACAATGTTGCACGTTTTGTTAAAAATCTTGACAGTAAAAACGAGTTTCGAGATGTGTTGACGCCTTGGGCATAAAGACTCTTTGTTTTAAATGATTACGGTTACGGTTAGGTAAATTTATTGTATTTAAATACGAATACATTTATCAAAATAAAAATCATTTTGAGGAGTATATATTTTATTAATCAATTAATTTTTTATAGTTTCAAAGGAATCGAGTTTGAAGGAGTGAAATTTAATATTTATTTGTAATAAATATAAAAACGTTATTATATTTATAATAATCAAATATAATTCTACTGAACACTTTTATACATTAATTGCATTATTTTTAAATTTTATAATGTGAATGAATATAAATTTTAAATAAAATTATGTTTATATTCAGATTTCGTTGGATAGTGTGGAGATTTTTAAAATATAACTCATTTCCTCTTAAATATAATTTTATTAAAATTTCTGTAGTAATTTTATCATTTTGTTAAAAGGATTATATAAGTTGTCAAAAAATGTTCAATTAAAATATTAGACATGGTTTAAGCAACGTTGTCAAAAATGTGTCTAAACTTTTAATGCCGTCTATAGCACAGCCACACCTTCCAGCATCCTGATTCCAACCATTCCTGGGAAATATGAATAGGAACATTAAAGTAACAAGATGTCATGGCAGATCCTCCACAC
The DNA here is from genome assembly GCA_021605095.1 of Caerostris extrusa. Taxonomy (NCBI): domain Eukaryota; kingdom Metazoa; phylum Arthropoda; class Arachnida; order Araneae; family Araneidae; genus Caerostris; species Caerostris extrusa. The sequence continues at coordinate 25,732 of BPLR01016457.1, forward strand.
CTAAATGAAAAGCTCTTACAATATTCTAACCAATTAGCGTGAATAGAAATTCTACGAAATAATGATAAGGCGAGGGAGTAGGAGAGAGATATCGAAAAGGTAAGCCCATCCATAAATAAAAAGGCTCTCTTAGTCCAGCAAGCGAGTGAATGCAACTCCTGGGCATTTGCATTCACTGTCTTTTTCAAGGCACCCCCTCTTCATTTATTAGTGAATCGGCGCGAAAGAGATAACCGAGTCACAAATATTGCAAGCGAATTGCCTCATTGATCCAGATACGTATCACTTCGCGAATCAGTCACGCGTTCACAAATCCCTGGCAAACATTTATTTATGCGCAGAAGACAAGAGATCCGTTTTCCATTAGTGCAGGCGAAATGCGTTCCTAAATGAAGGAAGTCTTCCTTCAGAAAAGGGGGAGGGATTGGCCGAGGGGGTGTGGGGTGACTCAGTAATAATTCAGAAGGAAGGGATGCTCTGAGGCATGTGTTCGTTTCAGAAGAGATTTGGAGTGGTATTGTTTGCAAGATACATAGTTAAAAATTTTGCCCATTCGTGTAAGCACAATGTTGCACGTTTTGTTAAAAAGCCTGACAGTGATAGTAATTTTGAGATGATGTAATGTCCCCCTGGGCATAAGGACTCTTTCAAAAGAGTTTGTTTTTAAATGATAATGGATACGGTTTGGCACATTTATTGTATTTAAATACGAATTAATCTTCCAATATAAAAATAGTTTTGAAGGAGTATAGATTTTATTAATCAATAATTTTAAATAGATTCAAAGGAATCAAATTAGAATAATTTAATATTTATTTTTAGTAAGTATGAACACATTATTGTAACTATAATCATCAAATATAATTTTACTGAACACTTTCCACAGGCTTCTGATTCGAATCCTAGCGGTGGCATGGATGTTTGTTGGTGGTTCGTGATCCACGTTAAACTTTAGGTCCCGTTCTATTTAGCCTAAAGTGTGCACAAGATGACCGTAGAGCGACAAGATAAATCAAACCAAATCTTTGGTCATTGATAATAACAGATATCACAAGTCACTTAGTACCCATAACATGATAATCTTAGGAAAATGTGTCAAAACTTTTAATGCCGTCTATAGCATAGCCACACTTTCCAGCATCCTGATTCCAACCATGCCCATTTCTTCCTGAGAAATATGAAAAGGAACATTAAAGTAACAAGCTGTCGCGGCAGCTCATCCACACCTAAGTGGAAAACTCTTTCAACATTCTAACCAACTCGCATGAATAGAAATTCTACGAAATAATGATAAAGCGAGAGAGAGGGATATTGAAAAGGTAAGGCCATCCATAAATAAAAAGGTTTCTCCCAGTCCAGCGAGCGAGTGAATGCAACTCCTGGGCATTTGTATTCTGTCTTTTCAAGGCACTCCCCCTCTTCATTTATTAGTGAATCGGTGCGAAAGAGATGACCGAGTCACAAATATTGCAAGCGAATTGCCTCATTGATCCAGATCCGTATCACTTCGCGAATCAGTCACGCGTTCACAAATCCTTGGCAAACATTTATTTATGTTGCGAGAAGACATGAGATCCGTTTTCCATTAGTGCAGGCGAAATGCGTTCCTAAATGAAGGAAGAATTCGGCAGAAAAGGGGAAGGGGGGATTGGCCGAGGGGTGATGTGGTGGCTCAGTAAGAATTCAGAAGGAAGGGATGCTCTCTGAGGCATGTGTTTGTTTCAGGGAGATTTAGAGTTGCATTGTTTGCAACATACATAGTTCCAAATTTTGCCCATTCATGTAAGCACAATGTTGCACGTTTCGTTGAAAAGATTATTAGCAATATTAAGTTTCGAGATGATGTAATACCCTTCTGGGCATAAAGACTCTTTCAAAAGAGTCATTTGTTTTTAAATTATTACGCTTACGGTTAGGCAAATTTATTGTATTTAAATGCGAATAAATCTATCAAAACAAAAATCATTTTGAGAGAGTATAGAATTTTATTAACCAATAATTTTAAATAGTTACAAATGAATCGAGTTTGATGGAGCGAAATTTAATAAATATTTCTAATAAATATAAACACATTATATCTATAATAATCAAATATAATTTCGCTGAACACTTTTCATGTATAAATTACACGAGTGTGAATGAGTATAAATAAATTTCATACAAAATTGTTATTATACTGAGATTCCGATGGTTATTAAGTAGATTTTTAAAATATAATCAATTTTCATTTAAATATAATTTTGTTAAAAATTTTGATTTTTATTTAAAGTAGTAATTTTACCATTTTGATAAAAGGATTATGCAATTTTATATATATATATAAAGAAAAAAACCCTGTTCAATTAACATATTAGACATGGTTTAAGCATCTTTTTTTTTAATTGCAAGTAATTTTTATTACTTTTATATAACAAAGCAATATTTAGCTTAGTTTTATACTGATAAACAATAAGCAAAATGGAATGGAGATATAATTTATTTCCACAAATTATTTTAAGGAGAAAATTTCTAATTTTAAAGGAAGCTATTAAATTACTTAAGACAATAAATTGGTTCCAAATAATGTTTTTCTTAATTGAGTCGAGGACTGGGTCGTATTGGTCGTATCCCTCTGAGCAGCCTAAAGTTGGGCTGCACCGACTCATTCAGCATTACGCAGGGGGCACGTGCAGCTTGACGATATGCTACGGACGCGAGTAACACTATCCCCATAACGCTCTACAGTCAAATGAGAGTGGGACCTAAGTGGATTCCGAATGACTAAAAACATCCATGGCCCAGCCGGGACTCTAACGCGAAGCCTGTAGAAACCGAGTGCCAGAGCATTACTCATTTGGCCATGAGGCCCCTGTTCCAAATAATGTATATATGTATATTTTGGGAAATAAGTTAAAAAAATTATTTCAAATTCCTAGTTTAAAAAAAATATATTTAATACATTATTTTTATATAATATTCGCCTATTTGTTTACCAGTAATTAGAAACGGTTACTGAGATATATAAGTTTAATAATAATTTGTTCAGAAGTGACAGGTGGAATTACTTTAAAATGACAAACACATTTGTCTGAATGTATTTTGATTTAGTAAGCTCAGATGGAAGTTATTCCAAATATTATTCGGTTGTACTATAATATAACAGCAATTCGAATCTAAATATGCTTTTAATTCGTAATATATATTTCTATCCCAACTAATCCTGAAATAATTACAACTGCCGTTTCCCATAATTGAAAAATAAAGATATTGAGTAAAAAGAAATATAAAACGAATGCATAAAATAGTTTATTTTATCACATTTATTAGATTTTATTGTAATGATATGAATGCATATAACTTACGTATAATTTTATTTTGAAACTAAATTTCATAATTGGCTAAATTATTTGTCCAATAAAATAAATAGCCTTAAAACAAATAAGTAATAAATTTAAATAAAATAATATAAATAATTCAATAATTCTATATATTTCTATAAATAATTCTTAATAAATATAAATAATTACAATAATCTTGAAATAACTCCCGTTGCCCGTAATTGTAACGAGTATTGAATAAATGAGATATAAAACAAATATATGCGAAATAGTTTATTTTATTAAATTTATTAGTGGGCCCGAACGGTCGAGTGGCTGGCGCTCGGTACCACAGGTTTCGTGTTCGAGTCCCAGTGTTGCCATGGATGTTTGCAGTGGTTCGGAATCCACTTTAGGTCCCGGTTTCCTATGACTGTAAGAGCGTCACGGAGCAAAAGTCAGACTTCTACCTACGGCTGCTCCATCACAACCATGAGTCCACGCGAGTTCGTGGGCTTGGTCTAGATATATATCTATCAAGTAGGATAAGTAACAACAATAACAAATTTATTAGTTTTTTATTGTAATGATATGAATGCATATAACTCATGTATATTTTTTATTTCGAAACTAAAATTTCATAATCATCTAAATTATTTGTCCAATAAAATAAATTGGACTTCATTTAAATTACCTCAATAAACAAGAATGTTATCAACAGCTAACATGTTTGTATCGGGATATAGGATAGGGTTAATTCAAAGAAAAAGCTTATCTTTTTTTACATCGCCAGCCAATTCTTTTATCTTAGTTAAGATCAGTTTATAGAGCAATAAATGTATTTTATTGCATTTAGCTGTTTCTTTTAAAGCACGGTTGCCTGTTATAACGGAAAAAAGCTATCTCACTCCCTTATCTTGCAGGACCATAAAATGCAATGCTGATGTTACGTTTAGCAAAAAGAATTTTTTTCCATATTTATTCATCTTATTAAAAAACGAGGATTTTCTGGCAGAAGATGCTATGCAGTACGTTTTCACGCGAAAATATTGTGCCCGTTATTTTCGAGAGTTTTATTTTCTTAATATCCGAAAGGGTTATTATATTTATAAGTATCTGAGTTTTTATATTGGATCGTACATTCTGGTGAAAGTAAATATGTTAAAGTGATGCTTGTATGCATACAGATAAGGGTTCGCTCTTCTGAAAATGATGAGAATAACTTTCTTATATGCAAAATACTCAAGTTTTTCTTCTTGCCTTACTAAAAAAAAAGCTTTCTATCTTTTTCTTTGGAAAAAATAGGAAAAATAAAATATAATTTTGTAATTACATGCTTCGGGCGAAGATGTTACGTAATAAGATAACAACCAAATAATAACAGTCGAATAAATTTTTGAATAACTTCCATCTCAACTTTCAAAATCTATATATATTCAGACAAATGTGTTTGCCATTTTAAAGTAATTTCACCTTTTTGTAATAATTATTATTGAAATTCAATAAGAATTCAATAATAATTATTATTATTTGAATTCCGTAATCGTAATTAGATAGTTTTAAATACTGTTAAACAAATAGATACATGTTATACTTATTATTTATTTTTTTTTGCTGTAAAATTTAAACTAACTTTTCAAGCTTATTTCCCAAAATATACATATGCGCATTATTTAGAACAAATATATTGTCTTATTAATGGAATATTAATTTAATAATTTTTTTAAAAATCATAATTTTTTCTTCTTAAATAATTTATGGAAATAAATAATATTTCATTTCCATTTTGTTTATTGTTTGTCAGTATAATAAGTATGATATAAGTAAGTATAATATATACTAAATGAATAAATATGGCTTTATTATAAATTTTATTAATACACGCTTTTATTAATGGCTTTCGATTTTATTAATTATTGAAATTTTTTTAAAATTTGAGAATGAATAACAAAAAATATAATTCAAATCTTTTCTCTTTTTCATCAAGAATCCTTGTTACATGATCAATTTCATTGCTAAATTTTCCATTTAATTGTTTCTTTCATTTATTGATTTGGAAAGCGTGTTGGGTTTCTGAACAAACAGATACTAGTTTGAAACCCTATAATGAAGCTAAATCAGCTCATATGTCTATGCCGAGATTTGGCACAACATATCCATAGGCTGGGATGAGAAGTATTATTGCGGAGTTTGGGGATTTAAATGCGAAACCCTTATATAGATGAAATAGTTTATTTTTATTATATTCATTAGATTTTATTTTAATGATGTGAATGCATATAACTCACGTATAATTTTATTTTGAAACTAAATTTTATAATTATCTAAATTATTCGTCCAATAAAATAAATAGCCTTAAAACAAATAAAAATAAATATAAATAATTCAATAATTCTATAAATAATTCTTAATAAATATACATAATTCAAATAATCTTGAAATAATTACAACTCCCGTTACCCATAATTGAAACGAATATTGAATAAATGAAATATAAAACAATATATATAAAATTGTTTTGTTACATTTATTAGATTTATTGTAATGATAAAAATGCATATAACTTATGCATAATTTTATTTTGAAACTAAAATTTCATAATCATCTAAATTATTTGTCCAATAAAATAAATTGAACTTCATTTAAATTACCTCAATAAACAAGAATGCTATCAAAAGCAAACCTGTTTGTATCGGGATATGGTATAGGGTTAATTAAAAAGAAAAAGCTTTATCTTTTTACATCGCCAGCCAATTCTTTTATCTTAGTTAAGATCAGTTTATAGAGCAATAAATGTATTTTATTGCATTTAGCTGTTTCTTTTAAAAGTACGGTTTGCCTGTTATAACGGAAAAAAAAGCTATCTTACTCCCTTATCTTGCAGGACCATAAATGCAATGCTGATGTTACGTTTTTGCAAAAGAATTTTTTTTCCATATTTATTCATCTTATTAAAAAAAACAAGGATTTTTTCTGGCAGAAGATGCTATGCAGTACGTTTTCACGCGAAAATATTCTGCCCGTTATTTTCGAGGGTTTTATTTTCTTAATATTCGAAAAGGGTTATTATATTTAGAAGTATCTGAGTTTTTATATTGGATCGTACATTCTTGTAAAAGTAAATATGTTAAAATGATGCTTGTATGCATACAGATAAGGGTTCGCTCTTCTGAAAATGACGAGAATAACTTTCTTATATGCAAAATACTCAACCATTATTCTGAAAAGGTTTTTCTTCTTACCTTATTAAAAAAAATATTTCTACTCTTTTCTTGGGAAAAATCTGAAAAATAAAATATAATTTCATAATTACATGCTTCGGGCGAAGATGTTATGTAGTAAGATAACAACCAAATAATAACAGCCGAATAAATTTTTGAATAACTTCCATCCCAACTTTCAAAATCAATACATATTCAGACAAATGTGCTTGCCTTTTTAAAGTAATTTCACCTTTTGCAATAATTATTACTGAAATTAGATAGTTCTGTAATCGTAATTAGATAGTTTTTAAATACTATTCAACAAATAGACACATATTAATTATTATTATTATTATTATTTTTTTTGCTCTAAGAATTTAAAATAACCTTTCAAACATTTCTCAAAATATACATATGCACATTATTTGGAACAAATGTATTGCTTTTAATTAATGTAATATTAATTTAATAGTTTCTTTTTAAAATTACAATTTTTCTCATAATAATAATTTGTGGAAAAAAAAATTATATTTCATTTTCATTTTGCTGATCGTTTGTTCGTATAATAAGTATAATATAAGTAAGTATATATATATATATATACTAAGTAAATAAATATGGCTTTATTATAAATTTTATTAATACACGCTTTTACTAATTGATTACAATTTTATTAATTATTGAAATTTGTTTAAATTTGAGAATGAATATAAAATAATTAATTTAACATTCGCTTTTTCATTTTACATAAAAATCCTTACTACATGATCAACAATTTTAATACTAAATTTTCCCTTTAATTTTTTTCCTTTATTGATTTGGGAAGAGTGTTGGGTTCCTGAACAAGCAGATACTAGTTCGAAACTCTATAATGAAGTCAAATCGAAAGCTTATATGTCTATGGCGACATTTGGCCCAATAGATTCATAGGCAGGAAAGTCTTATCACTATGTTCGCGGATATAAATGCGGATCCCTTATATGACATTCCTTTGAATGTTCGTTCTAAATTGGGATGGTAAAATTTAAGTGTAATGCACCTTTGGCAACGCTGAATATACTACATGTATGTTTCTAGTGTCGGATGACTTCAAAGGTAATATACCTGGTTTTAATGTTACACAATTCTTCTATGACGAGAGAAAGGAGAAATTATCGGTTCAGGGTTAGAAAGCCTCAAAGCACTCAACAATTTGACTGTCCATGTGGTTTGGTTTGGTTATCGTTCTAAGGTCATCTTATGCACACTTTAGGCTAAACAGACCGGCGACTGTCCATGTGAGATGTATAAACACGCTGTTCCAATCTATACCAAGTTATATCGTTTCTGCAAACAATACCTGCAATGCCCACAGTTAGCGGATTTGAAACTTAAGTTTTGCACATCAGCTACGGGGTCATGAGCTCTCACTATCTTTCTTTAGATAACGTTTAACTATATATCTGTATAACTTCAGTAAATCTATTCAAAGAAAAAAAAACAAACAAAACATCTAAAGCCACAACTCATTTGAATATTAAGATATTATACATTTAAAAATAATTGAAAAGCTTACTTTAGCTTTGATTATTAGCTTTGATACAAATTAGTATTATCTAGGTAATTTTTTTTTCTCGTTAATTAATTATCAAGGATAATATAAAACAACTCTTAAAATAAAATAAAAAGTTTTTAACTTTATCAATAAAAACCAATACGCACTGAAAGATAATATATTTAGTTCTGAACTAGGCACAATAAATCCTTAGGATGGAAAGTCCTACAGTAGCATAAGAGAAGGGGGTGAGATATCCTTAAATACCACACGGGGAAGGGTCATTTAAGAGTGATATTTTGTAACCATATTTCAAATTTGGGGTCATACAATTTAGGAACAGTGCAGCTTTTCTCGGTATTGATAACGCTGAATTTGCTACATATCCGTGGTTATAGTGTTGAATGACTTTGGTTAAAAATAATATTTAGCATATACCAAGAAAACCACCAACGTATATGCTAATGTAAAATGAATAAAATCTTTTTTAAAACACAAATCTTTAATAAAAATCTTGAAATTTGAATAGAATTTTTTTGTTTCTTACTACGAAAAATGTAAGAAGGTAAAAACAATAGCAAAGTAGTGTGAGTTAAAAAGAAGATAAAAAGTTTCACAGGGATTAAATCCACGTGATAAGAAGAAAACAGTAATGAAGTATCAAAAGAAAATATAATCATTTTTATGCAGAGTTTAAATTTAGTTTGAATGCGAAATTTCTTTGTGAGATTAAAAAATTTTGATTTGAGAAAATTAAATATGAAACTTGACCGAAAAAGGTTAGGAAATTCGGGTATCCTCCAGAACTACGAATATGTCATTAAAACAGAATAAAGAAAAATCTCTCTTTCAACAAAAAAATTAGTTTTGAAATATTTTAATTAAAATTTAATATATTCTTCAACTTATAAAGTCCCCGTGAGATTACTTCACTGTTCTAATGTCCACTAATGCCCTCTTTTCAAAGTGAATTCTTTGGTAGGAAATTAAATAGAAAGCTCCGGTAATTGCTTTGAAGTTAAATAAACATCAGCTCTGGGCAAACAGCCAAAGGTTTTTCGAAAAAGTTTTGGGTAAATATTGATACATCAGTAATTTTGTATCGGGCGAATTTACTTCCTTCCCAAAAATATGATCTTCCCTTTCGAGAAAAAGTATTTTTAAAAAAGGAGGTACTAAACTTATTTAAAAAAGTACTTCTTTAAGAAACGCCAATCAGTAAAAAGGAATCAAAACTGGAGAGCATACGTATTTTTTAATAAAGTTTTCAATCCGCATATTGTCATAAATAAATTAAATCTGGTCTTAAAGTATATATATAAAAGAAACATTCATAAAAATATTTGATTTTTATTTCAAAATATATAAAAAATTTGTATTAAATATTTGATATAATGAAAATAAACTCAAAACTACAATAAAATTTTCATGGAAATTGGAAATATTATTGAATAAATCTTCATTATTTTTAGTAATATTCCTACAATGAATAAAAAAGCTGAAAGTCTTAATTCGTTGAAAATTTCTGTAATTATTAATAGAAAAAATAAAATAGCATTCAAATTATAATTATGTATGTACTTCAACAAGAAAAGTGATCAGTATAAGAATTATTCACAAAATGTTTTATATACATATTTTTGAAATAAAGTTTTCAATCAGCATATTTGTCATAAATAAAATTAATCAGCCTTAAGAACTGTACGTAACT